>SDVV010002986.1:0-22030 GCA_016164225.1 Gammarus roeselii | reverse complement strand
CTCTCTCCACCATTGTACCATGGGCCATCCTTACCCATGTGTACTTGTGAATATCTCGCTTCTTGAACAGACTGTTCCCGACCACCAGCTCCTGCTCCTTACACAGACCAATCAGGTTTTCTCCTCTGTCATTTCTACAGGGAACGCCATACCTTCCTATGACATTCTCCACCATTTCATCTCCAACTCTCGCATTAAGGTCACCCAGTACAACTACATTGAAATGACCTCCAAAACTCTCAATACACTCACTCAAGTCAGTCCAGAATTGCTCCCTCTCCTCCTCACTCCTCTCGCTGCCAGGTCCGTAAGCACTCACAAATGCCCATCTTTCTACGCCTAACTTAACTTTCACCCACATCAATCTTGGGGACACCTCTTTCCATTCGGTAGTGCTACTAGCCAACCGATCACTCGATATCAAGACCACACCTTCTCGTGCCCTACTTTCCTCCACACCAGACTTTCTTCCACTTACAGCACCAAACTCACATTCGCCCTTACCTTTCAACTTCGTCTCACTCAGCGCCAACACATCTAACTTCCTCCGCAAAAACATCTCACCAATCTCCCTCCTCTTTACATCACTCGTAGTACAGCCACGCACATTCAGCGACCCTAACAATAGGGTTTGGAGAGGCGTGTGCCTCTCCTCCCCCCTCTCGTCTTGCCATCTTCGTGGAAAGGTTTTTACAGAGAACGGGATTCCTAGCCCCATCGCTCCGCCCCGTTTTGTCGTCTCCGACACGCTGGGGATTGCGGTAGCCGATTCTACTCCCGGCTACGGGGCGCCCCTTTAGTCGCCCCTTTAGATATAACAACAGTTCATGATAATAAGTCAGTTATTATGTGGCACGGGAGCGTTAAGACACAAATACAAAATATGCCTAACAGAAGAAAAATACCCAGAAGAAGCAGGTTTTATTCAGAGAGAAAAACGCTTCAGTTAATATGTGGTACGGGAGCGTTAAGAGTGATGATCGAGTGGGCTAAGGTCAGGGCTATGAGCAGTCCATGGCAGGTTGATTTGGCGGCAGACTACTTGCTCTGGAAATTTGTCAGCTAAAAATTCTAGGCACTCGTTGGAGCAGTGAACAGGAGCACCATCAGGCTGATATTTAAATTCCTTTGACATCACAGCTGGCTACAACTGTATACTTCTGTTAGATCAGCAGATATATACCCTTCTAGATGCAAATATCTCAATTTTTAGTGACTAACACACTTCAGACCTTCAATAGTTGGCACCCTGTTGGTTTGGGAAATCTTGCATTGGATTGTAAATTGTGGGTAATGAGTAGGCGGATGATGCAATGCAATATGAGGCAGAGGCGCTTGACCCAGCAGAACAGCGCCCACTTCCATTTGAACACTTTTACCCAGTATTTAAAAAGAGCTGCACGTAACAAATGGAACACGTACTGGTCTGATGTTCCTATGAGAAATAAGTTGTGCTCTTTCATAGACATGCCAACACAATGGGCATCTTCCAGCAGGTTTTCTTGATGAGGTGGGTTAATTCTTTACCCATCGAGCAAATCATTGTAGATCAAGGTGCCGACACCTAGTGGAGACGTTGCCAACTCCATACTGCATCGACTGTTTCTTCTTGCAATAGCCCATGTCTTAGCAGAATGTCTGTCCTGGAGGGAATATAGATGCATCTAATTTTCTAAAAAAACTGTTTTTGTACCCCATTATAACACACCGCCTGATGCTCATGAAGTTCTGTCAGAAGCAGTTGAGTTCAGAACCTTTTCTCAGTTACCTTAGAGAATCTAATCTCTTAGCTAAAATCTGATCATTGACATTAGACTTTTCATATAGCCTGTCAATAGACTTCTCAAGACCATCCCAGAGGATCACTGATCTCCCCCTAGCATTGTAGTGACTTGAGCATGCTTTGAGCTGAAACAAACTTGGAGATAGACAATAACTTGAAGATTGCCTGAGGCTGCGCTAGTTGCTGGTTTGTTGTTCAATGCCATAACCACATCAACTGCACTGGAAAGCCTTGGCACTCTGATGGGTGAACTAAAAAGTCTTGGCACTCTAATCTAATCTTATCCATGTTGAACAAATTACCTGCAAGCTAGTTGTGTTCAATGCATCAATGATAATCACCATTTCAGTCTCTACACTAAATATCCTCCATTTTTAAATTTGTAGTATTGCCCCCTCTAGCTGGGGTGTCCCCCGTAGCGGGAGTGTTAGAATACTGCTACCGTAACCCCTGCGTGTTGTAGGAGGCAACTGAAAGGGGAGCCCTGTAGCCGGGGCTTAGAATACTGCTACTGCAACCCCTGCGCGACGTAAGGGGCGGGGCGAGAGGGCTAGGAATCCCCTCCTTTGTAAAATTTCTCCCTAAAAGGTGGCATGACGAGGCAGGCGGAACAGAGGCTCACAGCCTCTCCAAACCCTATTGATAGGGTCGCTGAATGTGCGTGGTTACAGTACAAATATAGCAAAGAGTTCAGAGATTGGTGATATGTTTGTGAAGAAGAAGTTAGATGTGTTGGTGCTGAGTGAGACAAGGTTGAAGGGTAAGGGTGAATGTGAGTTTGGAGTGGTAAGTGGAAGAAAGTCAGGCATGGAGGAAAGTTGGGCACGAGAAGGTAGGTTGTTGCTATTGAACAATCAACTGGCTAGTAGCGTTACTGAGTGGAAAGAGGTATTCTCAAGATTGATGTGGGTAAAAGTAAAGTTTGGAGTAGAAAAATGGGTATTTTTGAGTGGGTATGGACCTGGTAGCATGAAGAGTGAGGAGGAGAGGGAGCGATTTTGGACTGATCTGAGCGAGTGTATTAAGAGTTTTGGAAGTAAATTCAATGTGGTTGTACTGGGCGACCTTAATGCGAGAGTGTGATAGGGAGGTATGGCGTTCCTGGTAGGAATGACAGTGGAGAAAATCTCATAGGTTTATGCATGAAGCAGGAGCTGGTAGTCGAAAGCAGCCAGTTCAAGAAGCAAGACATCCACAAGTACTCATGCGTAAGGATGGCCTATGGTGAAGTGGTGGAGAGAGTGCTGATGGATTTTGTGCTGATTTCGAGGAGAGCTGTGCGGAGGCTGTTGGATGTGCGGGTGTTGAGAGAAGAGTATGGAGGAGTGTCTGACCATCTGCTGGTGGAGGGAAGATTGAGAGTGGAGCCTATGTGGAAAGGGAACAAAGGAGTGGGAGGAGGAAGAGTTTGTGAAAGTGAGTGAGCTAAATGAGAAAAGCAGAGCGAAAGAGTTCCAGCGGGCGTTGAAGAGGAATTTGACAACGTGAGAGGGCAGGACCTGCAAGATGTAAAGGAAGAATGGGAGACGTTCAGAGCTGCCTTGTTGATATGTTCAAGAAATATGTGTGGTGTGTGCGGGGGCAGACGGAAGGGCTGTGAGTGGTGGAACGAGGAGGTCAAACTTGCGGTGGCGCAGAAGAAGGCGCTTTTGAGGAGTGGTTGCAGGCGAATCCGGTGGTTGGCCTATGACAACTATAAGGAGAAGAGGAAGGAGGAAAAGCGAGTGGTGAGGAAAACCAAAAAGGATGCTGATGCCAGGTGGGGCAGACCATTGTGCTAGAATTTTGAGGAGAACAAAAAGATGTTCTGGAAAGAAGTCAAGAGGGTGAGAAAGGGAGAGACCAGAAAGAAGGAGGCGGTGAAAGATAAGAACGGCCAGTTGTTGACAGAAAATGGTGGTGTACAGAAAAGGTGGGCCGAGTATTTTGATGAATTGTTGAATGTCAAGGATGACTGAGAGGCTGACATTGCTGCTGTGGGTGGTGGTGTTCAGATGCCAGTTTTTGGAGTGAGTCTTGCTGCGGACATTACTAGGAAAGAGGTGCAGGAGGCGGTGGAGGTGATGAAAGCAGGAAAGCCCTGATTTGGATGGCGTTGCGACTGAGTGCCTGAAAAAGTCTGAAATAACAATAGTCGAAGGGTTGGTGAGGCTTTTAAACATTTGTTTTGCGGCAGGCTTGGTACCGATTGAGTGGCACAGTGCATGCATTGTCCCGCTGTATAAGGGAAAAGGAGATAAAAATAAATGCTTCAAACTCAAGAGGTATCAGTTTGTTGTGTGTAAGCTGTATGGTTGAGTGCTGATCAAAATGATTAGAGAATGTACCGATTGCGCAATTGGAGAGGAACAATGTGGCTTTAGGAGTGGTTGAGAAGGCGCCAATCAAATTTTTGCAGTGAGACAGGTCTGTGAAAAGTACTTTGCAAAGGGAAAGGATGTGTTTTGGTCCTTCATGGATCTAGAAAAGGCATACGACAGGAGAGTGGAGAGTGTTACATTTGTATGGAGTGTGTGGAAAGCTGTCGAAAGCGGTACAGAGTTTCTATGTTGGCAGCCGAGCATGTGTGATTGATTGGTGAGTGATTGGTTCTCAGTGAAAGTGGGTCTGAGACAAGGCTGCGTGATGTCTCCTTGGCTGTTCAATCTCTATATGGATGGAGTGGTCAGGGAGGTGAACGCGAGTGTGCTGAGTCGTGGCTTGGAGGTGTTGGGAGCGAATGAGCAGATTTGGCAGTTGAGCCAGTTGCTGTTTGCGGATGATACAATTTTGGTGGCGGATTCAGAGGAGAAGCTATGTGGGCGGGTGTCTGAGATTGGTAGAGTGTGTGAGAGGAAGAAACTTCGAGTAAACGTGGGTAAAAGTAGAGTAATGAGATGCTTGAGAACTGCTGATGCAAGCAGAATTAGTGTCCTCCTAAATAGAGAGTTGTTGGAAGAAATTATGTGTTTCAAGTATCTGGGCTCTAGTGTGGAGAAGACTGAACTAGTGGAAACTGAGGTGAAATCGCGAGTGAAGGAGGGGTGTAAAGTGTTGGGTGCACTGAAGAGGGTGATGAGCTGCTGGACCTTGGGGATGAAATCAAAGTGAGGGCTGTATGAGAGTGTTGTTGTTCCAACTGTGCTGTACGGAGCTGAGACTTAGGGGGCGAGAGCAGAGGAGAAAGTTTAACGTTTTGAGATTAAATGCTTGAGGAGCATGGCTGGAGTGTCACTGAGAGACAGGTCCACTAACGACGTGGTTCGAATCAGAACGGGTATGGTGAAGAAGTTAGAGGACAGAGTTGATTCGCGTGTTTTGAGATGGTTCGGGTACGTGGTGAGGATGTATGAGGGGAGATTGGTGAAAAGGGTGTGGAAGGCAGAGGCAATTGGACGTGGCCTAGAGAGAGACCAAAGCTTGTGTGGATGGATGGTGTGAAGCAGGCGTTGGGAAGGAGAGACTTGAGTGTGGAGGTAGCGTGAGAGTGTGCACTGGATAGGCGTGAGTGGAGAATGACTGTGAACGGATGAGTTTTGACGCTGCCCTGAAGTTCGTTCCCGCCCTAGGCACATCGTTGAGAGGGGGGGGGGCCGGTCATCATGACGCGGCAGGGGTAAACCAGTCACAATGTCGGGCCCTGCTGCCGACACTGACCTCGAACCGCACACATGACCCGTAGGGTGTGTTGCGGGGTTTCCGGCCACACCCTTGTGCGCAAAAGGGCTAAGGTGTGTGAGTGTATGAGAGTGTGAGTTGCGCCTAGCTGTCGGCCACCCCCTTGCTTGGGGATTTCGGCCTAGTGTCTGTATCTGTATTTTTTTGTTGTGTTGAACCATTAGGCTAACAATCTTTCTTCTCTGGGTCAAACCACAGAACTTCTGCACTCGGTCTGGCCTGGAAGCGCTGGGATCATGTCTCAACAACAAGTATTCTGAAGGGTATCCTGGAGCCCGCTATTATGGCGGCACTGACGTTGTCGATAAAGTGAGTATCATTAAATTGGTAACAATTTGGTGAGTTTCTTTAGAATTGAGTCAACTTAACTGTGTTGATGAGCTTACTGTAATCATATTGTGATGGCTAATAGGTCACATTTCTTTGACTTTTATAGCTTCTCTTAACTCAATTTCTACGTCACGGCTGTTTTTTGACCTCCTATTCCTATTGCGCTACATAAAATTAATTAGCGAGCTTATAGTTGATCTTTAAACAGAAACAAGCAAGAAATTTCTGCGTTGTTATATGACTTCAGAAAGAAATCTGCATGGCTGATTTTTGTCATGATTAAATATATACTAAAAATGTTTATTGGAGACTTCTTTTGAATCTTCATTCATCTGGTAACAAATGTTATTTTGTCTTTTACCACTCAATCTTCACCACCATCTGATATTCTTTCAGCATTTCTAGATTGTAATTTCATCACCTTGATTGATTCTGCCCGGTAGTTATCCAAATCACTCTAATCAAATCATCACTTTGCCATGCCTCCATTCTGTTGGCCCGTAATATTTCATCTCCTTTAAATCTCAGGTAGAACGTATGTGCCAGTCCCGTGCCCTCGCCGCATTCCGTCTCGACCCCGAGGAGTGGGGCTGTAATGTGCAGCCCTACAGCGGCTCACCGGCCAATTTCGCCGCGTACACGGGACTGCTAAAACCCCACGATAGGCTCATGGGACTTGACCTGCCCGACGGGGGACAGTGAGTGCGATTTATCCTGGTTAATCTGAAAACGAGTGTCACTCAAGCTGGCCAAAGCCAACAGGGGCAGCTCGGTAAACACAATTGTTCAAGTGTTTGCTTTATTTACTATCTTATCTTCTTACTGCAAGACAAATTATACCATAACGTGGTTGGATAGTTAACTATTGTGTAATGGTTCACACTTTCTTCTTGCAGTTTGACTCATGGGTTTATGACGGACACAAAACGTGTGTCAGCGACGTCCATCTTCTTTGAGTCGATGCCCTATAAACTGAACCCCGCCACAGGAACCATCGACTATGAAAAGCTGCACGAAACTGCAGTGCTCTTCAAACCCAAGCTCATCATTGCTGGTGCCAGTGCTTATGCGAGGAAAATAGACTATGCCAGAATGAGAGAGGTGAGACCATCAGGAAGAGAGTAATACGCTGTGCCAGAGAGAGTAAAGTGAAGTTATGAGAAGTGAGGCTTTGCAAGGAAGATACACAGACAATACAGATGCAAGGGCGAATCCATCAGAAGGGAAGTTGCCAAAACGATGCCTTTCAGTGTCAAAGCATCTGGCTAAGAGTGAGGTCCGAAATTGGTATCAGCAGCAGGACCCAACAGCTTTAATTGGTAATTTCCTTCTCCATCATAATTGATGGGCGTTCCCGTACCCACTTCTATCCCGTTTCTCAACGAGACGTCAAGGGTGGGAAAACACATCATGGGCGCATCAAAACTCATTCATTCACAACCATTCGCCACACATGTCGTTTCATTGAACGCTCTCTTGCTATTTCCACACTTGTCTGCTCCCCTAAAGCCTGCTCCACGTCATTTATCTACCAATCACCCTTTAGCACAAAAGGGCTAAGTTGAGTGAGTGTGAGCGTATGAGGGTGTGAGGTGTGCCTTGCCGTCGGCCACCCCCCTTTCTGGGGGATGCGGCCTAGTGTCTGTATCTGTATCTGTACTTCGGTCTTCCACTAGGCGTACGCGCACTCGCCTCTCCTTTCATCATTTTTTTCAACAATCGCTTATCTAAAGTGTTGTTGTCCCAACTGTGCTCTACGGAGCTGAGACTTGGGGGGGGTGAGAGCAGAGCAGAGCACAAAAGGGCTAAGTTGTGTGAGTGTGAGCGTATGAGGGTGTGAGGTGTGCCGTGTGCCTTGCCGTCGGCCACCCCCCTTTCTGGGGGATGCGGCCTAGTGTCTGTATCTATATCTGTACTTCGGTCTTCCACTAGGCGTACGCGCACTCGCCTCTCCTTTCATCATTTTTTTCAACAATCGCTTATCTAAAGTGTTGTTGTCCCAACTGTGCTCTACGGAGCTGAGACTTGGGGGGGTGAGAGCAGAGGAGAGAAGAAGGTTGAATGTTTTCGAGATGAAATGTTTGTGGAGCATGGCAGGAGTAACGCTGAGAGACCGGATCACCAACAACGTGGTTCGAAACAGAACAGGGATGGTGAAGAAGTTGGAGGACAGAGTGGATTCGCGTGTTCTGAGATGGTTTGGGCACATGGAGAGGATGGATGAAGGGAGATAGGTGAAAATGGTGATGAATGCGGAGGCGAGTGGTCGCAGGCCTAGAGGTGACCGAAGTTTAGGTGGATGGATGGTGTGAAGCAGGCGTTAGGAAGGAGAGACATAAATGTGGAGGTGGCGAGAGAGCGTGCAATGAACAGGCGTTAGTGGAGAATGTTTGTGAATGGTTGAGTTTGACGCTGCTCTGATGGGCTTTCCCGCCCTTGGCATCCCGCTGTCGGGATGGTCGTGGGGGGGGGGGGCCCAGTCATTATGACGCGGCGGGGGTAAACCAGTGAAAACTGTCGGACCCTGCTGCTGACGACGGATCCTCGGACTGCACTCGTGACCCAGAGTGTATGTTGCAGGGGTACCGGCCGGACCCTTCAGCACAAAAGAGCTAAGTTGTGTGAGTGTGAGCGTATGAGGGTGTGAGGTGCGCCTTGCCGTAGGCCACCCCCCTTTCTGGTGGATGCGGCCTAGTGTCTGTATTTGTATCTGCCAATCATCCATCCTCACTATGTGTCTGAACCACCTCAGAACGCATGAATCTACTCTGCCCTCCAACTTCCTCACCTTCTCTGATCTAATTCGAACAGCGTCATTACCAGTGGCTATCACTCGGCGTTGCTTCGGTCATGCCTTACAAACATTTCTTCTCAAAACTATTTAACCTTCTCTCTTCTACTCTTCACCCTCACGTCACAGCCCCATCGAGTACAGTTCAGACAACTGCCCTCTCATTCAACCTCTCTTTGCTTCTGCACCCAATGTCCTCAAGCTCATTCACTCTTCAGTAAACTCGACACTTCACTCCATTCCTTCACCCTAGATTTCACCTCGGTTTCCGCTAGTCCAGTTTTCTTCACATGAAAGCCCAGGTACTCAAAACACTGAACTTCCTCCAATAACTTTCCATTTAGACGGACTCGTGATTCCCCCTCGCATTGCCTCATTTCGTTTTGGCATACCCACCGTAGTACGCAGCTTCTTTCTCTATCACTTAACCAAACTTCAACACTAGCTTACAAATCTTTTTCTCAGAATCTACCCCAGTGCTGTATAATCCACGTTCAATTACCAACTTAATTGCCAACTCCGCCCATTTGCTCCTAACAACTCTAACCTTCAGCCCTATACACTCGCGTTCACCTCCCTGACTGCTCAATCCATCTAGAAATTGAACTGCCACTGAGACCTAACGAAGACTTATCTCAGTTCTCGTTTCCCCTTTGAACCAAACGCTCACCTTGCTTCGTACAGACTAGGGCACATGCTCTACTGCCAACATAGAAATTTGGACCATTTTGGATACATTTTCGCACACTCCATACTAATTTAACACCCACAATGCCTCCATGTCGGCCCTAACGTAGTTTTTTCTGAATCGTTGAAGGCCAGAACACATCCTTTCCCTTTGCAAAGCACCCCCCCCCCCGCCTCCCAAAAGCGACAGGTTCACGAGTCACACAGGGTCGTGACACAACCTGTGGGTGGGAGGAGGGGTTAACACCCTTATTTCCTTTCAGACCCTTCTATTCTTCACTATCTCTCATTCTCTACCTAGTCCTGGGTATACTTTTACATTGTTTGCAATATTTACCTTGTTTTGTTTTTGTTAAACCTCTATTGACGTATCTCTCCTCTTGTTTGACAACCTTCCCTCATAGATTCAGCTTGTTAATTTTAATTTCAATTTTATTGATGCTTCTCTATTTTTCATGTTTTACCTTTATCCTTGTTATATCCTTCAGCACAAAAGGGCTAAGTTGTGAGCATTTGAAGGTGTGAGGTGCGCCTTGCCGTCGGCCACCCCCTTTCTGGGGGATGCGGCCTAGTGTCTGTATCTATATCTGTATCTTGTTTATTTTATCTCTTATTCTTCTCTAAGTTTATTAAATCTTATATCCTCTATCCTTTCTCCATTTTATTTTATCTTTCAAATTATTTGTTTCTGTACAACGACTTGGATCTATTCTCAATATCTGTCTAGATGGCCAAGAATAGCAGAAAAAAAACATTGTACAGTTTGTGGGATGTAACCTAGGGCCCTCACGCTGCGTCCTGTTTCGATCCCCCGGGCTACAACTGGTTGCGGTGTGTGGGCCGCATTGTATAGCCTGTCACTCCCCGTTGTTGCGGGTCCTGCTGTGACCCACATGTCCCCGCATAAAGCTTTGCCGAAAGCTCGGATGGTGCTGTCTGGCGCCTGAGAGGACAGAGGCCCAGCACCAGTCACCCTCAACCCATCACTTCACTATGGCTTCACAACTTTCGATTGAGACGGTAACCTCTCCGTGAGCGACGAGAGCTTGGATAATCCTATCATGAACTTGACTAGGTACCTAGGCCTGATTTCCAGCCTAGGTAGGCTCTCAGGGCGCTGAGCTCGACTGATGATAGCCGACTCATGGGCGTATCGCTTACTGACCGCGACTCGTGGTAGGTTACAGAGGCTTCTGACTGCATTACCACAGTCTCCTTCGTGAGCAGGGCATGTCGGGAGGCTAAATTTTGTCGAATTGCAACTACGGAAAGGACCGATTTGGCAAAAGATCTCGCCTTGACACCAGAATCCGGAGACATTAAATACAGCCCCTCCCATCTGTATCTGGTGGGATGCACCTAGAGAATAGAACGCAAAGCAAACCGGAAAGCGCTGGGACGAAAGCTCGGGAGAAGTCGCCGGAACCGTCTACGACCTCATGAACGATATGCTGAAAACCAAAAAACTATCTAAGAGACATATCTCAGGATGAACATTTCACTAATTTCTTAACCGTCAATGTAGTCTCGGGAGAGAACCTGGCCGAAGCTAACACAATTCAAGCTAATCGACAAGTTATAGGTCCCCAAAAGCCTTTCACGGAGCTAAAGAATAGCCCATATTAGTAGAAGTAAAAGACGAAGAACGAAGCAAGAACATCTAAAATCTGAAAAAGCTGAATAATATCTCTGTAACAGATAATTAGTATCCCACTCTCAACGCGATCTTGTATAAAAACAAAAACACTAAACCACTTCGATACCGACTTTCTTGCCGAATGTAGGATACACTGCCGTCTACATCCTTACCTTCAAACTCTGTTCTCTGTCTCCTGATGTTCACATTGGCTGGAAACATTGTTCGGTCCAAGAATGCATTCCTAATCTCAGACGCTATCACAAGTGCTGGAAGCTTGGCCATGGAAGTGATGCCTGCCGATTGAGGAACGGAACAGGTACATGCTTCCGCTGTGGTGCGGATGCACACGGCCACAATTGTGACTGACCTGCTAAATGCACAAACTGTTCAGAGGACCATCCTACTTCCTCACGCGTCTGATTTTATTAAAAACTCGAAACAGAGAAACTCGCTGTTCAAAGTAGAGAACGCCTTTGCTACCCCGAGGCCAAGAGGCCAGTAGCCGCTAAATTTATGCAGCAGTGACAGCGGGAATACCCATCACCTGGGTCCCCCTAATCTACTACACTATGCCCCTTCCTCTCCTCGAGTGGGAGCAGCCCGCGACGACTCATTCGCACTTTTCGGTAACTCGAAAGCTTGTCAGAGATACCTCCCCTCACTCTCACCTCGCCTTGTCCCTCAATTGCTGATCAACGCGCAATGGAGTCCCAGATCTGGATGACGACCTACCATCGATGGAGGCAGCAACACCTGAAGAAACGTTGCCTACTCAACGCGCCTCTCAACAATCACACGAGGTGAAAGCCAAACCCACCTTGCTTCAAGTCCAACCAAGATTTTTCTTGGTAACCGTGCAGGCTAGTCATGTTACACTTCAACTCAAATATTTGTCTGCTGCCTTCATTAGGGTGCCAAATGCCCCTCCGTCTCCTCCTCTTTCAGCCACTCCAGATTATATTCCGGATGGAAATGCACCAAACACTTTATCAAGGTATAGCCACCCCACCCCATCATCATCCCAAACCGGAAAACTCGCTTGCCGCTGTTGACTAGCGCTAAGCGCGCTGGCACTGACCTGGACGATGATGAAAGGAAATGACCTTTCGTTAAATAAAGATACAGACACTAGGCCGCATCCCCCAGAAAGGGGGGTGGCCGACGGCAAAGCTTACCTCACACCCTCATACGCTCGCACTCACACAACTTAGCCCTTTTGTGCTAAAGGGTCCGGCCGGTACCCCCTCAACATACACTCTGGGTCACGAGTTCTGCAGTCCGAGGATCCATCGTCAGCAGCAGGAACTGACAGTTTTCACTGGTTTACCACCGCGGCGTCGTAATGGCCGGGCCCCTCCAACCCGCGATCACCCCGACAACGGGATGCCAAGGGCGCGAAAGCCCATCAGAGCAGCGTCAAAATCAATCATTCGCCACCCACGCCTGTTCATTGCACGCTCTCTCGCCACCTCCACATTCATGTCTCTTATTTCCAACGCCTGCTTCAGACCATCCATCCACCCAAACTTCGGTCTACCTCTAGGCCTGCGACCACTCGCCTCCGCATTTATCACCCTTTACACCTATCTCCCTTCATCCATCCTCTCCGTGTGCCCGAACCATCTCAGAACACGCGAATCCACTCTGTCCTCGAACTTCTTCACCATCCCTGTTCTGATTCGAACCACGTCGTTGGTGATCCGGTCTCTCAGCGTTACTCCAGTCATGATTCTCAAACATTTCATCTCGAAAACATTCAGCCTTCTTCTCTCCTCTGCTCTCACCCCCAAGTCTCAGCACAATTGGGACAACAACACCCTCATACGGCCCTCTCTCTGCTTCCATCCCCAACGTCCTACAGCTCATTACACTCTTTAGTGCACCCAAAACTTAACATCCCTCCTTCACTCGCGCCTTCACTTCAGTTTCCACTGGTTCAGTTATCTCCACATGGAAGCCCTGATACTTGAAACTCTGAACTTCCTGCAAGAGCACTCTATTTACAGTGACTCTAATTTTGCTCGCATCAACAGTCCTCGAGCATCTCATTACTTTACTCATACCCACGTTCACTCGAAGCTTCCTCCTCTCACACACTCTACCAAACTCAGACACTAGCCTTCATAGCCTCTCCTCTGAATCCGCAACCAGGGCCGTATCATCAGCAAATAGCAACTGGCTCAACTGCCTACTTCGCTTCCAACAGTTCCAAGTCACGACCCAGCACACTAGCATTCACCTCCCTGACCACTCCATTCATATAGAGGTTGAACAGCCAGGAAAACATCACGCAGCCTTGTCTCAGTCCCACTTTCACTGAACCAATCACTCACCTCGCTTCCCACTCAGAAACATGCTCGTCTGCCAGCATAAAAACTCTGCACCGCTTTCAACAGATGTCTGCCCAGTCCAAACAAACGCAACACCCTCCACAGCAGTTTCCTGTCAATCCTGTCCTATGCTTTCTCCAGATCCATGAAGGCCCAGAACACATCCTTTCCTTTGACAAGGAACTTCTCATAGACCTGTCTTACTGCAAAAATCTGATCGGTACACCCACTATCACTCCTAAAGCCACACTGTTCCTCTCCAATTGCGCAGTCCGTACAGTCTCTAATCCTTTTGATCAGCAGTCTCCCGTACAACTTACCAACCACACATAACAGACTGATACCTCTCGAGTTGCAGCATTCATTTTTATCTCCTTTGCCCTTATATAGCGGAACAATGCAGGCGCTGCGCCACTCACTCGGTACCACGCCTGCCACAAAACACAAGTTCAGTAACCTCACCAACCATTCGACAATCGTTACTCTACCCCTCTTCAGGCACTCGGTCGCAACGCCATCAGAACCAGGGGCTTTCCCTGCTTTCATCACGTCCACCGCCTCCTGCACCTCTTCCCTGGTAATGTCTGCAACAAGTCTTTCTCCCAAAACTGAAATCCGAGCACCACCACCCACAGCAACAATGTCAGCCTCTCTGTCATCCTCGACATTCAACAACTCATCAAAATACTCGGCCCACGTCTTCCGTACATCACCACTTTCCTACAACAACTGGCCGTTTTCATCTTTCACCACTTCCTCCTTTCGGTCTCTCCCTTTCTCACCCTCTTCACCTCTTTCCAGAACATTTTTTTGTTCTCAAAATTCTGGCACAACCGTCTGCCCCATCTGGCATCAGCGTCCCTTTTGGCTCTCCTCACCACCTGCTTCACCTCCTTTCTCCTCTCTTTGTAGCTTTCATGAGCCACCTCCGACTTCACCTGCAACCACTCCTCAAACGCTCCTCTTTTCCGTGCCACCGCCAGTTTGACCTCCTGCAGATCGCAGCATCCCTATAACTAAGGGAACTCCACGTGAACTTAGGACTCTCTGGTGTGGTGACCTGTGAGAAGTAGCTAAACGGCAAAGGAAGCGTGCATTCAATCGACACCGGCGCACCAAAGCAGTAGCAGATAAAATTACGTTTAGACGAGAAATTGCAAAAGCACGAAATACATACTTCCTATCCAGGAAAGAATCCTGGCTAATCTTTGTATCGTCCATTAATGTGAACACACCACTGTCTAGAGTATGGTCCCGCATACGAAAAATGACTGGGAAGTACTGTTCTCACCCCCCCTCCCCACCCTAAGGATGATGGAAACGACTCACACCGATCCTCAAGAAGTCTCTGAACTTTTTGCCACACATCACTCCTCCGTCAGCTCGGATTCTGAGTACAGCCCTACTTTCCGTATCACAAAGCGTACTGCAGAACAAAATGATCTGGACTTCTCCATAAATTCCCTTACACCTTACCATGAACCTATCACGGTACGCGGAATCCTTGGTGCAATTCACACCTCCAACCCTTCTGCTCCTGGCGAAGATCAAATCTCCTACGAGATGCTCCGGCACCTACATCCCTCTGCACTCTCCTACTTGTGTCTTATTTACAACTCATCTGGTCTACCCACTCCTATCCCGATCGGTGGAGGGAGGCAGTGGTTCTGTCTTTCCCAAAACCTGGTAAGCCTACCGATGAATTGACCAGCTACCGCCCTAAAGCTCTCACCTCGTGTGTAGCGAAGGTTCTGGAGAAAATTGTGAATGCCCGACTGACTCGGCACCTAGAAGCGAACTCACTCCTCTCCCCTTTACAATTCGGATTTCGAAAAATGTTATCGGCGCAGGACGCATTATTACGCGTTGTGACTGATATCCAAAGGGCCTTGGACCGCAAGCAACACACAGTTTGCGTTTTTTTTGACCTCGAGAAGGCAGATGATACAACCTGGCGTTATGCCATCCTCCGAGAGATTCACCAGATGAAAGTCCGGGGTCACTTGGCATTTTTCATCCGGGACTCTTCCGGCGGAGAGTCTTCCGGGCCAAAATCGGCAATCACCTTTCGGAAATACATACCCAAGATGAAAGGGTTCCCCAAGGTAGCGTCCTTTCGTGTACTCTATTCGCGATTGCCATTAATGCGATCACGGGGGTGATCCCTCCCTCTGTGAATGGGTCACTGTATGTTGGCGACTTTATGATATACGCATCGGCGCCAGTTGTGTCCCAACTCCAACGTAAACTACAGGGTGCAATTGCCCAGGTGGTTGCCTGGACAGAATCTCGAGGCTTTAAAATATCTAAAAGCAAAACATGTGCACTTCATATCCATCGGTCTTGCACACACACGGAACCAGACCTCAGACTTTATGGAGAAATGATCCCTTTCCTACCTACAGTCCGCTTTCTAGGACTAATATTCGACCAGATGCTAATCTGGAAGTACCACGTGCAGCAGCTTAAGATAGACTGCTTACAGCGATTTGGTCATTCTTCGGATCACATCGCACTTCACCTGGGGTGCAGATAGAATAACATCATTACGACTTTACCGCACTATCATCCGGTCCAAACTGGACAATGGGAGCGTGATTTATGGCCTCGCATAACCAAATGTTTTCAAGACGCTGGAACCAGATCATAATGCCGCCCTTCGCGCTTGTACTGGAGCTTTCCGCTCCTCCCTTATTGTCAGCCTTCTTCGTGAAACTGGTGAGCCTAGTTTTGCCCTGCGACGAGAACAAATTGACCTCCAATTTTATTGCCATGTTCTTCCTCGCCCCACCTCCCCTACGTGTACCACAATCCGACAGCGCCACCCCAATCTTGCTCCTTCCTCGAGCTTCTCAAAACGCATTGAGCTCCTCACTGCTGAGCTAGGACTACCACTCATCATGGGGACCCTCTCCCACGAGATGCTATTCCCATCTGGCGTTTACCAGAAAATATGCTCTGCCCTCACTATTTTACTGGCCGAAAGGCAGATGTTGCACCCCAAAATCTTCGAGCTATTTTTATAGCTCATGCGCAGACTCATCATGCTGATAGCTTGCATATCTTCACTGATGGATCAAAAGACGACGATGCAGTGGGCTGTGCAGCGATGCTCCCCAAGCGCGTTGTCACTAGGAAACTCCCGCCATCAGTGTCAGTTTTCACTGCTGAAATCACGGCTATTGCTGATGCCCTCTTGGCGGCTGATACTCTTCCAGATGCCAGTATCTCAATCTTCAGTGATTCGCTCAGTGCGCTTCAAACCCTATAGATCTTCAACAATTGCCACCCTGTCGTTTCAGCAATCTTGCGCTGGCTTGTGCACCTGTCCTCCAGAAACAAAAACGTTCGTTTGTGGTGGGTTCCGGGCCACTATTGGGTGGTGGGAAATAAGCGGGCGGACGAAGCGGCACGAAGAGCTGCAGCGGCGCTGACCCAGCTAAACAGCGTACACTCCCGTATAAAGACTTTTAGCCAGCGATTAAAAGAACTGTGCGAAATAAATGGAACATGGAATAGTCCGATGTCCCTATGAGGAATAAGTTGCGTACTTTTGAAGACACACCCATACCCTGGGTCTCATCAAGCAACCGATCTCGACGGACTGAGGTAACTCTATGCCGATTGAGAATGGAACATAGCAGACTAACACACAGACACCTAATGGAGGCGTCACCACCTCCTTACTGCATGGACTGTCTAGTCCCATGAGTTGGCAGAATGTCCCACATGGACGAAATGTCGGCGCACATACCTCCCCATGAGCCGGTTCCTGGACCTTCCTAATATACTCCGCCTAATGCTGACTGAGTTCCCTCAAAGACAATTCAGTGCGGAACCACTTCCGAGCTACCTCCAAGAAACCAGCCTTCTAACTGAAATCTGATCTGTTGTGAATTATTCATACTTAATCTTACTTACCAATAAACTCTTTCATACCGGAGGACCACCGTTTTCTATGCTCACTTTGAGTAGGACACGTTTGTGACCTCTCTCTATATCCCTATAAACAGTAGTGACCTAAGCATGCCTTGAGTCGAAACAATTCCGGAGACAGGATGATTTGTTGATGACTTGATGCAGAGCTGGCTGCTAGTTTGACGTTCGGTGCCAGAAGGACATTGACTCCAGTGCCCTATAAAGCCTTGATACTCGAATCTAATCCCCTTCCACTCCTGCCCAACTCTCAATCTCCTTTCCATCAAGTGACGATCAGACATTCCTCCTCTCACCCTCCCAACAGCCTCTCCACCTCTTTCCTCGAAATCAACACAAAATCCATAGACGCTAAATTCACCAGAGCACCATGGGCCACCCTTAACCATATTTGGAGAGCTCTTGGAGGAAGTTCAGTGTTATAAGTATCTGGGCTCCCATGTGGAGATAACTGAAGTGAAGGCGCGAGTGAAGAAGGGGTGTAAAGTGTTGGGTGCACTAAACTGTGTAATGAGCTGTAGGACGTTGGGAATGGAAGCTAAGAGAGGGCTGTATGAGGGTGTTGTTGTCCCAACTGTGCTCTACGGAGCTGAGACTTGGGGGGTGAGAGCAGAGGAGAGAAGAAGGTTGAATGTCTTCGAGATGAAATGTTTGAGGAGCATGGCTGGAGTAACGCTGAGAGACCGGATCACCAACGATATGGTTCGAATCAGTGGATTCGCGTGTTCTGAGATGGTTCGGGCCCATGGAGAGAATGGGAGATTGGTGAAAAGGGTGATGAATGTGAAGGCGAGGGGTCGCAGGCCTAGAGGTAGACAGCAATTTGGGTGGATGGATGGTGTGAGCGTGCAATGAACGGACGTGAGTGGAGAATGGTTGTGAATGGTTGATTTTGACGCTGCTCTGATATGCTTTCTCGCCCTTGGCATCCCGCTGTCGGGATGGTTGTGGGTGTGGGGGGCCCGGCCATTATGACGCGGCGGGGGTAAACCAGTGAAAACTGTCCGGCCCTGCTGCTGACGACGGATCCTCGGACTGCACTCGTGACCCAGAGTGTATGTTGAGGGGGTACCGGCCGGACCCTTAAGCACAAAAAGGCTGAGCTGTGTGAGTGTGAGCGTATGAGGGTGTGAGGTGCGCCTTGCCGTCGGCCACCCCTCTTTCTGGGGTATGCGGCCTGGTGTCTGTATCTGTACTTGTTTGAGCATGAGGTCAAGTTGGTTACAGTATGAGTGTAGACAGCAGTGTGCGGTTCACCTTGCCGTCGGCCACCCTCCTACCCCGGTGATTCGGCATAGTAGTATCTGTATAGCACCTGTAGCAATTTCAAGTTATTTGCTGTATTTAAAGTCTATTTCAAAAATTGATTTGTATCTGGTAGAAAAAGATTGTTTCATTACTGATTAACTATTTAGCTACTTATTTTATTTTGCTACTGTCGCTACATATGTTTACGACTTTGTCACTCGTAGATATTATTAGTTCTGCCTTAACCCCTCTCTTTGATTGATTCAAAGACAACTCAGAGACTGACGATACAAAAAATTGGATGCATCCCTAAACGCTTATTTGAAGTTCGTTGCTGAAAAGACTTTGAATAACGCGCTCGAAATTCATGTCAGTCTCTCTGAACATATCTCCTGCCCTTCTCACCAGACGTGTGAGAGTGTTGGTGCACTGCTGCTGGCCGACATGGCACACATTTCTGGGCTGGTGGCAGCTGACGTGCTGCCGTCCCCCTTCCCTCACGTCCACGTGGTGACCACCACCACTCATAAGACACTCCGCGGGCCGCGCTCCGGTCTCATCTTCTTCAGGTGGGTCGGCAGGTCTTAAGCACCGTACACTGAGTGGCTGGGTCAGGATCTCGGGACCTCATCTTCAGGTGGGTCGGCAGCTTTAGGATACCGTGCGCCGCGGTGGTGGGTCGGGATCTTGGGACTTCATCTTCAGTTGGGTCGGCAGCTCTCGGACACCGTGCGCGGCGAGCTGAGTCAGGATCTCGGGCCTCATGGCCACCAACTCTGGGTTCCGAGCCATCCTTCATGCATCTTTTATGTTCGCTGACTGCACTGAGTTGCTGCCCCGCCGGGGGGGGGGGGGGAAAGACTCTCTTATTTGAAACTTTTGATTTTCCTTCAGACTCCTTTCTTCTGAACCCTTCACTATCATTTCTTTCTTCCCTTATCCTCAAATACATGACTTTTATTCACCTCATTTGCATATTATGTTTAGATCACATTTCCTTCACTTGTATCTCTTCTCCCTCTTGACCACTTCCAACTAGTCGATGCACACCGGTCTTAAATTTTTAACATTTTGGGTGGCTCCTAATAGTCACGGGACGGGCGTTTTTTTTTATGCTACCTCCTTCTACTTAGGGGTGAAAGCAGAGGAGAGAAGAAGGTTGAATATTTTCGAGATGTTTGAGGAGCATGGCTGGAGTAACGCTGAGAGGCCGGATCACCAACGACGTGGTTCGAATCAGAACAGGGATGGCGAAGAAATTGGAGGACAGACTGGATTAGCGTGTTCTGAGATGTTTCAGGCACATGGAGAGGATGGATGAAGGGAGATGGATAAAAAAGTTGATGAATGCGGAGGCGAGTGGTCGCAGGCCTAGAGGTGGACAGAAGTTTGGATGGATGGATAGTGTGAAGCAGGCGTTATGAAGGGGAGACATGAATGTGAAAGTAGCGAGAGGGCGTACAATGAATAGGCGTGAGTGGAGAATAGTTGTGAATGGTTGATTTTGACGCTGCTCTGGTGGGCTTTCCCGCCCTTGGCCCCCCTTGGGTGAGGGGGCCCGGCCATTATGACGCTGCGGGGGGTAAACCAGTGGAAACTGTCGAGCCCCGCTGCTGACAACGGATCCTCGGACCGCACTCGTGACCCTGAGTGTGTGTTGCGGGGTTACCAGCCGGACCCTTTAGCACACAAGGGCTATGTTGTGTGAGTGTGAGCGTGTGAGGTGCGCCTTGCCGTCGGCCACCCCCCTTTTTGGGAGATGCTGCCTAGTGTTTGTATCTGTTGTCTACGAATATTTTTTCTTTCTATTCTTGCCGATCACATTTTGGAGATTCCTCACACGAAGTGTAGATCTCATGCATGGGATTCCAATTTTGCGTCTCTTCTTCATCTTTCCCTCAGCAGGTGCTGGAGTGCAATTGCCCCGCTCGATGAAGATACAGAATCAGATACGAGGTCCAATCCCCAGGCCGACAGCAAGCGCACCTTACACTCCTTTCATACAAGTTAGCCCATTTTCGCTAAAGGGTACATCTGGAAGACCCGCGCAACACACTTCCTGGGTCATGAGTGCAGTCCGTGATTAGTGTCAACAGCAGGACCCGACAGTAAAACTAGTTTACTCCTGCCGCGTCCTCTGGGCAGCGTCAAACTAACGCCTATCCATTGCACGTTCTCTTGCTTCCTCCGCACTTATATCTCTCCTTCATAACACCTGCTTCACGTCATCCATCCTTCCAAACTTCGGTCTACCTCTAGGCCTACGTCTACTCACCTCCGCATTCATCACTTTTCTCACTTATCTCCCTTCATCCATCCAAGTTGCGCTCTTTCTTTCATGCAACCTTTTTCTAAGACTATTCCTCCTTCTTTCCATTCTTGCTGTTCTCATGCGTGATATTCCCTACCCCTAGTGAAGATCTCATGCATGGGATCCACGTTTTCTGTCACGTCTTCATCTTCTCCCTCAGCAGGTGTTGGAGCGCGTAGCCCGGCACCTGAAGGACTACTGCGGATCCTTGGGTCTCTGAAGCAGGGTAGGTAGTGTGTTATTCCTACTTACTGACATCCGGGGAGTGCTGGGGCCATATTGCCTCAGCACCTTGGGAGTTCCTGTACCTCCTGTGGTACCCGTACGTACCATAGACATTCGCCGCGTGAAGGACTTTGACTTTGCGCAGTAGTACGTCAAACTGATCATTAAAAGATGAAGTGAGACAAAGACTAACTTGATGCAGCACTGTTTGCTGGTTTGACATTCGGCGTCAGAGAGGCGATGGCTCCAGCACGCTAGAAAGCCTCGTCACTCTAATCTAATCTTGGCCCTACCTCGCCCACTGATATCTATTAGCTCCCTGCTTGTCACCCTAACAATGCGCTAGAAAACGCTATCACTCTAATTTTGTTATCTTCCCTGTACTTGGCCCCAGTTTCTTGCCTCACCATGCGGCGTTGAATTGACCAAAGGTGTAGCAGCGGGTCTCTCCTCGAAAGACTTTGAAAAGAAAGCATACTGAATGATTATAGAAGAACGCACCCAATGTGGGAAGGGAGCAAGGTTATCCATATCTGCAACTGTGTCAGTCTCAGAAATCAGGACAAAGTACGGGATACTTCTATTAACAAAGGTTGGCGGGTTAACCCATTTTGCTTGACCAGTTAAATCCCATACAATAACAACCTCTCTTCCCACACTGAAGTTTATAAAGTAGTTCAAGTGTACACCGTTCTACTTTAAAGTCTGAATAGAAGGGCGATACACCACCAGATACCAAACATTTACATCTGTTGGGCGGATCCCAGCTACATTAGGTACATCCACCTCAACAGAAACGGACCCTCATACTTGCGTGTGAGGCCATTAGCGTCAACTCTCACCAAGCCGTAACCAGCATCCACCTGAACAGAAACGGACCCTGATACTTGCGTGTGAGGCCATTAGCGTCAACTCTCACCAAGTCGTAACCAGCATCCACCTGAACAGAAACGGACCCTCATACTTGCGTGTGAGGCCATTAGCGTCAACTCTCACCAAGCCGTAACCAGCATCCACCTGAACAGAAACGGACCCTGATACTTGCGTGTGAGGCCATTAGCGTCAACTCTCACCAAGCCGTAACCAGCATCCA
>SDVV010002985.1:0-22030 GCA_016164225.1 Gammarus roeselii | reverse complement strand
TGCTCCTGTAATCACCACAAGACCACATAACTGATTTCAAACCAGGATCCCCTGCAACATCATTCATCTGAAAGATATACTCCACCAAGACGAGGGCATGGTGGCACCCCGGAAGAGGAGGCAAAACTGCCACAGAAGACACCCGATCCTCCTCCGTAGTCAACACCAGATCAAGAATGCTACCCAAATCAACAAAAGTACCTTCCCTCACCCACTGAGTGAGTCAAAGCAGGACAAAACAATCAAGAAACTGGTAATCAACGGGAGTGATATAATTATTCAAAACGTCTGCAGACCAATCCAATGAAGGCAAGTTAAAATCCCCAAGAACAACATCCTCTCTGCCAACACAAAACTCCATCAAGAATTCAATCAGTTTAGCATTCTCCTCAGCTGAGTAGGAGGGAGGGCGGTAGGCCACCACAACCAGAAGATCATAGTCAAGAAGGGAAATGGCAGCAACATTGAGTAAAGTCACCTCAATTGGCACAAACTTCAAATTGTTAGCAACATACAAACAGACTCCATGCTTCTTCACCTCCCCCACCACATCTCCCCTCACCAGCTGAAATCCTGGCAAATCAACAAAGGATCGTCAAATTTTATTTTATGCAACTGATATATAATAATATAGGCATGCTCTTTTCTATTGGTACTCTCAAACTTTTAATTTGTGTCTTTAGTTACTGATATGAGGAGAAGGGTGTCAGGAATCACCTCTGATTATTGGCCATAGCTTGCCGCAAGGTTTTTTGTCAGTAACTTTTGTTTGACAATGTTGAAACATAATAGTAGTCTTAATAGTAGCTATACACACCGTAAATACAAAGTTTATAGGCCGCATACATTTTGAATTATTCCTAAGTATGCCCAAAATTCTGGAGGTTCACCCTGGTCGACACTACAAGTTTGTAAACATATCAGAAAAATTCAAGCAAAAAAATTAGGTCATCTGTGACCATTGGTTCCACAGATAAAAGGTTGCAGTCTTGACTTTTTCATATTTTTTTGCGCAAAGCAACAAATCCGTAGTGCTATATCTCAGAAATTAATCAAGTCACAGATCTGATTCAAATCTTATTGTGATGCTCTTCATGAGCTAGTTATTTATGCTCTCATACCAAATTTGCGTAGAACTTATTTCTAAAGTGTGCCTTGAACTTGGATTCAGAACAACTAACAAAAATAGGCATCATTGCCTCTTTTCAGTCAATATACCTGTACATGATTTCCATTTGTCACTAAACCTCAAATGGAACCTTTCTGATTTTTGTTATAGCTACATCTTTTCAATGAGTGTGTCTTCAATAAATGCTGACCTTGAAAAAATATAAAAATACACATTGATAGTTTTTCAAGGTCAGAGTCTTGAGTTCAAGGTCACTTTCTGAATATTGGTTCTACACAAATTTTACGTGAGGGCAAAAATAACTAGCCACTTGAGAGCATCAAAATAACATTTGAATCAAACCTGTAGCTCAATTACTTTTTGAGAAACAGCGCTACAAATTGAGTTGCTTCACTCAAAATGAGGCCTAAGGTCACCACTTTGTGACCTTGAATCTCCAGAGCCAAAGGTCACAAGTGCCTAATTTTTTGGCTAGATTTTTTTCTTTTAGGTATCTGCTATTTAGCTACTAACATACCAAGTTTCATCAAATTCTGAGAGGTGACTCAAAAAACTACATAAAAGTGGCTGACTTGATTTGGAACAACCTGATGATAGTGCTTAAAATAAAATAGTTGTATATTTGCGTATGTTTGAAGAAATATGCATTTGTTTGAAAAAAATCTTTTTACGCTATCATCTAGAACATTTTTGTTGTGTAAAGAAATTAATAATAAGTGTCAATTATCAATAGAGGAAGAGATAGACAAGGGACACAAATTTGTAAAGCGTCGACTGGCATGACTCGCAACATTTTCCGCTAGTTACTGTGTAATAACTCAGAAAGTAAGTGGCCTAAAAACTTTGTATTTACTGTGTGAATAGCTAGCTACAGTTGTGACCATGAGGCACCGTAAGTTCCAACATTCTAGCAACCAAAAAAACAAGGTTTCTACAAGAAATTGTGCACCAAGCTATGACCCCTAATTGGGGGTAGGTATTCCCTGCACCCCCTATTTATCAATAATCGAAACTAAAATTGAAAGTTTGAGAGTACCAATAGGTAGAGAATGCCTATATGGAAGTTATTTCTCCACTACCTGAAATAATTATTACCATTAGAATTAACAAATGAACAAATATTATGGACAAATGATCTTTTTAAAAATATGACAAAACAAGTGAAGAAAATCTTTTCACTTCTACAGCCAACTAATTGCACTAACATGAATGCAAGGCATGCTAGATAAGGATTTGTTTCCCTAGTATAAAAATTTGCTATAAAATGCTTGTTCCTAGATGTTGAACAGAAGCTTACACTTGAGCATTGACTTGTCACCATGTGGCATAAATTTCAGGTCATTATAAAATTAGCTATGCATTTTGAAATTAGCAATTATGTCATTATTTTGGTTTATTTACTTTCAAATGTTATTATATGTATGTAGAATTGTATGTATGTATAGACATACAGCCGTTTCCCCCTAGTTAGGGGGGTGACTAAGCTAGGCAGACACAGAGGGGGGAGGCGCCCAATCTCCCCGCCACAAGACCGCCGTGTCCCTGCCGAGGCTCGAACTCGCGACATGCAGCACCAGAGGCTGACACTGAAGTCGGATACGCTAACCACTCGGCCACGCTACATTTAGCCGAGTGCTACATTTAATTACTTTTCAACAAAGACAAACTTGAATATTTAATAACAAAATAGGTGCAAGGAATCATCTCCAATGGTTTTTCCCCCCTGGGAGGATTACCCACGGTTGTATATTTGTATGTAGCTAGCCAACTAATAAAAGTATACATTTCCTTCCAAAATCCTTATGCAACAAACTGCAACAAATTCCTAGTACCACTTTCAAATTTATCCACAATCCATTGGAAACTCCAGTCACAGCATAAAAGTTTGCAAAACCTTGGTTTTCCGAACCAAAATTATTAAGGACCTGAAAGACACACCTTCACTTAGGCAATTTTTCATCAATTCTCTATGCATATAAACTTTTTACAAGTTGCTGATAGCTACTTGCAAACAAAGACCTGCTCTTCCATTTCCCCTAGTCAAATAGTGACATTTCCAACGTTTTGGGTTCCAATAGGGGGGGGGAGTCACCCCGCCCGGCTTGTTGACTGCAGGGAATCAACCCGGTTGTTGCTTATCTAAGCCAAAAAAATGAAGAAACAAAGGCAAGTGGAAATGCACAATGACCAAACGCAAGCACTTGGGCATCCCATATCATTGTAGCTAGTATGTCACTGTATTCAAGTTACTGCAATTTACAAAAAATTGAATGTCTCTTGAATTTGTTTGAGTGGATTGTCACTGAAAATATATTTTTTACTGCTGTAGCTATTTGTTTATCTAATCACACTTGAGTGTCATAATTATTTCAGGGTGATCAATAAATGACCTCAAGTAAAGATGTTAGCAATTAGTTTAGAAACAAAGTTAGCTATGTGATGAAATTAAAAAAAAAAAACATATCAAGCAAGACTGCAACATAGGACAAGCATAAAAAAAGACCTGTCAGACTGGATAAAATCTGTATTTTTTCTATTTAACTGATAGCTATATACTTTTTTTATATGCTTCTTCCATTTGCACCCTCAGATTTATTTTCTTATTAAAGTGAAGAAATTGTCAGGCTTGCAGGGAATCACCCTGGTTATGGGGAAAAAATTCACATGTTTTTCTGTATAACTTTTTGGCTTAGTTATAGAATATTGGAAGTTACAAAGCTGCATGTCAGGAGGTAGTTAGGCACACTGAAAAGTAAAAATGTCAAGATTTTGTACTAATTAAGGTATTCCATAGTAGTTATTTGCAAATGGCGGAGCTACTTGGAACACCTTGGCTAATGCTTTCAAGCTGCATAATTTCAATTATTTCAACTGTATCTGTTTTGTTGTTCTCTGGTCAGGAGCTTATTGGTTAATTTATATGTACAGCTGTAATTCCGTGATGTTTGTTTGATGCTATATTTTTTTTCCAGAACTCTTGCTCCTCCAATTAGCTCGTAAGTAACCTTCTCCATGAGGGTCCCAGAGTTCTGTTCTGCTGCAACTACCACCATCACAAAATCCTCCAGCACCTGCAGACACTCATCTGTTCCATTAGCCTCCTTAACCAGCAATACAATCCAGCCATCCCTGACCTCTGGTTTTCCTTGCTCAACTTGCTGCTCACCACACTCCTGTTCATCATTCAGAGAGGAAGAACCAACTGTTCTTCTTGCCAGCCTTCATCAGTGGTCACCGTATCTCCTGGATGATGCACCCTCCTCCCTCCTTGGCTGCTGTCCTTGCCCTGGTAGACTGCAGAAACGGTCACCAGAGTCCTGCCTCCTCTCTGCTCTCCTCCTCTCCAACTCAGCTAGATCAGGAGCTCTTGAGCTCCAGCTCACCATTGCAGGAGAGTCACCACACTACGCTGGTGAACTCACTCAGTTACCACCACCTGGCACCATCCATCATGAGAGAGGAGGTCAATGCTGCTGTAGAGTTTTTCCTGAAGATGGTCGAGACTCCTCAGCTGAGCACTGCCATGCCTCGTCTTGGCAGAAACCTCAGCAAAGTTCTCTCCAACAAGTACAAAGATCATTGGTTCATCAACACACCTCAACGAGGACAGGCCTACAGATGCATAGAGTGAGTGTGCTTGCAAATAGTTTATAACATAGCCTGCTTTAATACATCCTGTCAGTTCAAACTGAAGAGCCTGCTTTAGCACGTCCAGTGTGCTCACACTGATACGGCAGATCTGTGAGTTGCTATCTTGACTTTTCTATTAGCTAGGTCATGTATAGAAAAGCTACATGTGAAAATTATCTAGGATGAGGTTAATTCTCTGCAATATTCACTGATAATTTAAACTGCAATACATTTCAATCGATAATCCCAAATTGCTTGCAACGTTAGTATAGTAATTAGGCCTGAAGTGGCCAAACAAGTTTATTCTAGTAGTGCTTCAATATAAGTTTGGCAATACTGGTAGCCCAGTCTAGATGTGCTGCCAGTTCCAGGATTGGAGCAGCTGAGTGGCTGCAACAGAGGTTGCCTCCAGTGCTTGTTAAGCCTGTTTTGAAGGTGTTGATGTTGTTATAATTTACCACATCATTTGGTAGCTAAACAAGTTCCAAATTGTTGGCATCTCAATTAGAAAGGAGCTCCTCTCAACTGATGATCTGAAGTGCTTCAACTTTTTTTTTTTTTCATTATTTCTGTTATTTCGTTTATAATGTAACCGTCCGTGCATGTGGGTGAGACAAATATAGTCCACTTCTAATCGTGACAATCCTAATATTAGTGGAAACGCAAATTTAATCTTATGATCCTAATAAAGGGTGAAATTGAAGAATTCTGTCTCCACTTCAATATATTGCCATCGAGTCAAGGAGGAACACGATAGGACTACCCATACCTCTATCAAAAGTTTGGCTTTTGCTTCTGCATAATAGCATTGCAATAAAGTGAGGAGCATCCCCAAAACTTCCTAGGCTACAGGATTAACTGTCCCACTACATGATGGCATAAATCATCAAATAGGTTCTGGTGGGATAGTTGCCTGCTAGAATCAATGTACAAATCCCGAGATGATTCAGATAAATGCAAGGAATGGATGAAAGTACCATCACCTGTAACTAGCATGTCTGTGTGTATGGGAAGGAGAAAAGGGGGCATCATACCAGAATTTTTCTGAAGTCACATCATCCGGATGTGAGACTTCAGAAAAATGAATACCTATGATATTACTATGCCTGTGAAAGTGTCATGCTCTTTTTGGCAATGTCATTTGTCTTTGATCACCTCCTGGAGGATTTAAGTGACTTGCGTAATAATAAGCAACACTACTTTCAATGAATTAATCGTAATAGCTGCAGGCTTATTTTTTATAGCTATTCAAATTTTGTACCACTTGTGCCAAACTATATAAGACAAATGGTCTAATTGTGTATGGTGTGTGCAGGATCTGTGACAGTCAGGGTGCTGACCGGGTATTGGCAGAGGCAGCTGCTGCTTCTGGGCTCAGGTACTCCGAGTTGCGACTGCCGGCCGACCTGTGCGTGTGGGTAGACCCCAAAGAGGTGGCCTGTCGCTTCGGCGACGAGCTGGGCTCCTTCCTGCCTATCTACATCAACGAGAACGGCAAGAAGCGCAGCTTTGTGGACAAGTTTGATTTTGAACGGCTGTGCGAGCGGTCAGCGCCTCTGGGGCCGCTGATTGTGGGGCGAGGCGGCAGAATGGTGGACCAGGGCATGCTGAGAAGGGTGAGTTACGTGACTGTGGAGGGGGGCCGACAGCGGGATGCACGGCCAGGGCGGTGGTCCGTCTCTGCTGCTGGCCTTCCTGCGACTGCCAGTGATGGAAGAGAGGAACAAAATGGAGAGTGTGCAGAGCTAAAGGCGAGTCAGTTGCCACTAAGTGTGCCGCCCCACAGTAGGAAGAACCGTAGCAGATAGCAAGAAGAGAGTGCCTTGAGGGCTACTCTCGACTGCCTGTCAAACTGCTGACTATATATGCTGCTGTTTTGCTGCTTGGGGTGGGATAGCCTCTTACCAAGTAATAACACATTTATCAAATTAAATTTGGCACAAAACATGTCCTCTTTACTGCTTGCGCTTTCTGGAGTTGGAAACAATCGTGTAATAGCTAATTGTAAACACTGGTCAACATCAACTTGGTCTTTCTTCACGGACTTGCTCTGGTAGACTTTCTATTGGCTAATTGATCCTCACTCTGAGTAGCTAGCTTCAAATACCTATCAAAACAAAACCCACTTTAATCCAGGATCTCATTTCTATCGATAATAAGTGGTTCAATACATTAAATTTTTGCTATTCAAATTTAATTGGAAAAGTCAATACAACTGTGATTTGATGTTTTGGTTATATTTTATAGCCAGTAGTCATTACATTTACTTGATGGATTTCAAAGTTATATGGCATGCACTTTTTTTTATCATAAAGCTAACGCCTCTTCATCTACCCACATTTCTGAAGCACAATTGATTATTCATTCATTGTTCTTCAGTGTTTTATCTGGAACCTTTTAATTTTTTTTCTGCTCATGAGAGCAGAGGTATGCTGCACTGATCCTACAGGCAGCCTATTGTGCCCTGATAACCGTTTCATATGCTGGCTGCCTCCCTCTGCCTTCACAGTTTGATGCCTCCTTAGATCATCAGGCACTCCACTGCAGGCTGTCATGCTTCAGTCCCATACCTTGCAGGTCCTTGATGCAATTATGCCTAGCTATAACATGAGCTACCCAAGCAATTGTACAAGTGATGCCTTCAGTTGCTGTATATTGGATTATCTTGCAAACTGGAGCTTCTCAATATATTCCGTTTACCCTCCCTCACAATAATTCCTGCAAGGTGTGGCACCTGTCACTTGAGCAATAACTGATATAAACCATTTGCAACATTGCAATAATTTTTTTGTGATATAGTCAAGTTCTTCATTTCAGCTCCTTTGTTTATTCCCTCATCAATAGCTTTAGATATTGACCTTAACTGCGCTGATCAAGCCAGCATTGCAAGGGGATACAATCTCAAACTCATGTAGCTATATCTTATTTGTTGAAGCGATGACCTAAGGCCATTTTAGATTATGGCTGATGTAAGCTAGGCTCACATTTAATTACACCCTTTTTTTTAAGCTGTAACCAAATCGAAACTTCTTGTATGAGATGATAGAGTTTACATTGCTAGCTACATTCTTTAGTATTTCTCCTCATAGCAGCTACCTGTTCAATGTCTTTCTTTTGTACATATTTTGTTTCTATTCCTTACTGCATAGCTGCTCCCAATGCTATGATGGTTTTCATAGCTGGTGCCTCATTCCATCTATGCATACCCCATGGTTGTCCATTGTTAGTTATGATACATCTCCATACCACGTTCATTAATTCCTAACCTTATTTTGGTTCATCGTGAGGTGAGATAAAATGCCTTCATACCCCGTCCTTTCATTCCTGAGTCCCTAGTGGTCCTGTATTTGATATTCTTCTTTACCCCGTCCATCAATTTTAGTTGCATTAGTGGGTCCCTTTTAAATGACGTTTTCATTCCGCATCCTTTCATTCCATTCTTCATAGCTGCTCTCTTTCCAATGACATGCTTTCATAACTCGTCCAGTCATTCTTAACGCCATATGCAACACTTTCTTTCCACGCTCATTCATTATTTGCAAGTGTTGCCATGGTTTTTAACTATTTAACTGTTGCTGGAGTAGCTTTATTATGTAACGGTGGTTCAACTTTCAACTATGACCTTGTGCAGTTCGGCTGCTCATTAATTGATAGCTGACCATAGTGTGTCTGACTTATAATGGTAGCATCTTGTGTGCGTTGTTTGTAGCTACAACTTATATTGCTAAGGAATAATATTAAAGTACAAATGCATCTGGAGCATTTATATCTAGATGTCAAAGATTTAACCAAAGGTATGTTAAGTCTTCCTTACCTTGGTGAGGTATTGTGCCTGAGGACCTATTTTAGTCTAGTATTGCCTCTCAGGTCAAACATATCTAGTTGATTGCGAGACAGCTTCTGTATTGGTGACAGCTTTGCTGTGTACTTTTACTTGGCTATGTTAGCTTCTGTATTGGTGACAGCTTTGCTGTGTGCTTTTACTTGGCTTTGTTAGGCAAGTTTCCCCTGCCAAGTGCAATAATGCTCTCTACCCTCTGCTGCCTGGAGGCGGTGGTGAGCGCTGTAGTCGGTTTAAGAGCAACTCGAGGGCAAGTCATCTAGAAGAGGGAAAATGAGTGTTTTCCCCTCATATGATCCGCCTTGAATGCTTCTTAGTCCTTCATCAGATCCTAGAACTAGTAAGTAATTAGCCTGGTCCTCACCTTTGGGTGGTGCTTGTGACAGATCACAATGTTTTTATTCAGTGGCATCTTTCACTCCATATCATGTCACGGTTCAATTTAACCAAGTTATACCGACCAATTGGACAATGTTACCAATCCATCTTACAGTCAGCATCCCAGATATGCTGAGACTTTTAGTGCAATAACTTGTCAAACATGAGGTGCATTAGCTACTTGTAATGTTTCATAGTAGCTGCTAAGTGTTTTGTAAATGTGTTATAGTTTCAGTTTTTTTGCTGTTTACATTTCACTAGCATCATCTTATCCGTCCGCTTATCTCCTGCCCTGCCCTCTTTCCATTTTTATTACCCTTACTTCAATTAGTCTCCTTAAGTAGGTACCTGTTCACACGATGCCCACTGTGGCTATTCTTTTACCCATTCAATGCAATTTTTGATGTACCATAGCATCACCAGGAGATTCATAAAACTCTTTCTGACTACAATTGCCCATCGATCGAGACCATTTAATTTGCCAGCTCTTGCTGTGGTAGTGACTTGGCTAATTTTATCTATTGAAACCTTTTCAAGTTCCCCCTTTCTGGTTGTTATGGTTCCCTGGGTGTCCAACTGCAGTTGAAAGCCATGGTCCAATTTGGTCGAGCTGCGTTCACCTCCCAAACTGATAGCTTGAGCAATTACAAACATGGTCTTGCTGATTTTTTAAATTGAGCTCAGTGTTATATTTTGTTTTGGCCGGGATCTAGGTATCTAATTAATGCTGTGTGGCATGCCTGTATAGTACTCATTATTGCACACCTGCACTTGTTCTTTACTAACTTCAGCCACTACACGAGGAGGGTGGATTGTTCTTATTATACTCCTACAGTTCTATCCCAATGTTTTTTACATTTTTAAAGCATTTCTTTGGTGTATGTTTACATAAAGCCTTTCTAAATGTTCATTTACCTGTTCTTCTTAATTAAAATTGTCCAACGGTCATCATTGGCTGCTCATCTCTCATGTTTGCTAACTCCTTCCCATGGCCCTCTTCCCTGTCCTCGCTCCCCCTAACACATACCTATTTGGCTGTGCAGCGTCGTCGAGTCGCGTAACCCGACCACCGCTCTGCCCCCAACAGCAGGTGTTGCCCGCCCCCGCCCGCCACCTGCAACGCGCCGCCTTTAACACCAACAATTTGAGAATAGCACCCAAATTCCGCGTCTGCCGCGCTCTCATGCCATTGTTCCGCCGGCCTCTCTGCAGTCTCTCGGTCCTCAAGAGTTGGATTGTTCATAGCAAGTCTTGAGACAAGCTTAGTTTAAGGCACGCCAAATACATGGTGAAACTTTCCGTTGATTAGCTTTTTAGCTGTGCACATTTTTTTGACTAATTATCAATTTTGTAAATTTTATGGTACAGCTACGACTTTCGAATTTTGATCAATATTTATTTGAATGATAAAATTTAACTTTGTATTCATTGGATTGAGACATGTATTATTTTAAATTTAAAGTAATAACCAATGCAATTATTCTTTACCGGCAGTAATGATTCTGTAAACAGTCTTTCATTCGTCCTGTAGCTGTTTGAGAAATCACGTTATATTTGCTGTTGCATACTATGCTCCGTCTGCATTGCTTCTTATCAATTGTCTTACTCGGTGTTTCATCCTCTTCAATCGTCCTTCCTAAAGTAGGGTTTTTCTTGGTGCCCTTCCCGAAGTAAAATCCTCATCAATTGTTATTCTTGAAGAAAGGATCTTCCCAAAGTGTCGTTCTTATAGTTACAAATTCCTCCCCTAGGCATCTGTTAGGAGTCACGGCCAAACTGGGGGGGGGGGGGAAGACCCTTATTTCCTTTCAGACTCCCCTCTTCTTCATCCTTCACTCTCTCTCCTTTTCTCCCCCATCCTGATTTGCTTAACTTTTATTTACCTCATTTGCATCTTATGTTTAGTTCAAATTTTTTTTTAACTTGTCTCTGACTCCTTCTTAACAACTCTCCTAGTAGTCGTTGCACACAAACACACTCACGCACGCACACTCAAATGTACACATACCGGTTCTAACTATTCTCCTTTCGGGTGGCAAATGACAGCCAAGTTGCGCTCTTTCTTTCTTGCAACCTTTTTTCTACGACTATTCCTTCTTCTTCTTTCCATTCTTGCTGTTCTCATGCGTTAAATTCCCTACACCTAGTAAAGATCTCATGCATGTTATCCCCATTTTCTGTCTCTTCTTCATCTTCTCTCTCGGCATTTGTTGGAGCGCGTAGCCCGGCACCAAGGACTACTGCAGATCCTCGGGGCTCTGAAGCAGGGTAGGTAGTGTGTGATTCCTCCTTACTGTCATCCGGGGAGTGCTGGGACCATATGGCCTCTGCACCTTAGAAGTTCCTGTACCTCCTGTGGCACCCGTTCATACCATAGACGTTCGACGCGTAAAGGACTTGACTTTGCGCATTAGTGAACCCATCTCGAACATTAAAAGAAGAAGAAAAACAAAGACTAACATCATGCAGCACTGTTTGCTGGTTTGACATTCGGTGCCAGAAGGACGATAGCTCCAGCGCGTTAGGAAGCTTCGTAAATCTAATCTAATCTTGAAGTTGAAATCCTCCCCAGTTGACCTACTTGCAGTAGGATCCTCTTAAAATGCGGCCAGTACCTGTTCTCACCCCCCCCCTCCACTCCTCACTATGCTCCTTCACTGCCCTCTCATTGATACAACCTGTCCTCAGCTAAGGCCGCCCCCTCTTGCACCTAGCACTGTGGTTCATGCTTTGATGCTTGCCTCGACTGTAATACTACCACCGCCCTGATCTTTATGGTCATTATTAACACTTGATAACACTCGGCTGATGTGGCCGCTCTTTCAGCATGAAATTTTAATTGTGCCAGGTGCTGCTGCTGTGAAGACGCACTTGAGTGTGGCGCCTCAATAATTACCAGTTGCTACGGAGAAGAGTGAATGTTGTTTGAAGGCGGCCCACTAGGGAGCCTTCATGAGCCAGTCGGGCCAACTCCATCAAGATACCTTGCCTGCGATGGCGGCGTCTGGGGCCCCGGCCCCAGCGAAAGTCCCTCAACCCACCCTGTTTCATATCCTCGCCGGTGGGATGGGACTGCGTGCTCCGTTTCTGCGGTGTTGACGTAGACGCAGCCTGCGTGCTGCCCGAGCCTCAGGCCTACTGACACTTTCAAGACACCAACGCCACAACATGTACAATGCATTTTTTTTCTCATGGGCAATACACCCCTGTCCCACATGAGGTTATTTTTGAACGTGTCTGGTTGGTCCGTTGCAGTGTGGCTGAGGTACTCGAACTTGCTACAAGTAACAAGGTTCTGGTGTCCACAGTTAAAACTATCTCACACGGATGACCATTTGTTACTGCCAAACAACCCACTAAGTTACTTCAGATATTAGCAATAACACTTCCCCACCACTGAGCCGGCCACTCCTTTCTTAACCTCCCACCTCCCTCTGTATCAACACGCGCGTGTCGGTGGGTATCGAGGATCTCGGGCCGTGCGTCGGTGTGGTGTTTTCACTGCGGCATGTGGAAACCGAACCTAAGCAACAACAACAGTGAAGTCACTCTGTAGCAGCGGGGCGCCTAAATCATTGCCAGTCGCTGCAGTGAAGGCGCACTTGAGCATAGTGCCACAACCGGTGCCAGTTGCTGGTGAATGACACTTCAGCGTGGTGCCTCAACCGGTGTCAGTCGCTGCAGTGTAGGCGCACTTCAGCGTGTGGCCTCAATCAGTGCCACTCGCTGCAGTGAAGGCGCTCTTCAGCTTGGGGCCTCAATCAGTGCCAGTCGGTGCAGTGAAGGCGCACTTGAACTTAGTTCCACAACCAATGCCAGTCTCTGCAATGAAGGTTCACTTCAGCGTGGTATCTCAATCGGTGCCAGTCGCTGGTGAATGGCACTTCAGCGTGGTGCCTAAACCGGTGTCAGTGGAAGCGCACTGCAGCGTGTTGCATCAATCGGTGCCACTCGCTGCAGTGAAGGCGCTTCAGCGTAGTGCCTCAATCAGTGCCAGTCAGTGCAGTGAAGGCGCACTTGAACTTAGTTCCACAACCAATGCCAGTCTCTGCAATGAAGGTTCACTTCAGCGTGGTATCTCAATCGGTGCCAGTCGCTGCAGCGGAGGCGCCCTTCAGCGTGGCGTCTCAATCCGTGCTAATCGCTACAGTGAAGGCGCACTTCAGCATGGTTCCACAATCGGTGCCAGTCGCTGGTGAATGCACCTTTCAGCGTGGTGCCTCAACCGGTGTCAGTTGCTGTAGTGAAGGCGCACTTCAGCGTGGTGCCTCAACCAGTGCCAGTCGCTGCAGTGAAGGCACTCTTCAGCGTGGTGCCTCAATCAGTGCCAGTTGCTACAGTGAAGTTGCACTTGAGCATAGTGCAACAATCGGTGCCAGTCGCTGGTGAATTACACTTCAGCGTGGTGCCTCAACCGGTGTCAGTGGGTTCAGTGAAAGCGCACTTCAGTGTGTGGCCTTAATCGGTGCCACTCGCTGCAGTGAAGGCGCTTCAGCATAGTGCTTCAATCAGTGCCAGTCAGTGCAGTGACGGCGCACTTGAACTTAGCTCCACAACCAATGCCAGTCTCTGCAGTGAAGGTACACTTCAGCGTGGTATCTTGAAAGGTGCCAGTCGCTGCAGCAGAGGCGCCCTTCAGCGTGGCGTCTCAATCCGTGCTAGTCGCTGCAGTGAAGGCGCACTTCAGCATGGTTCCACAGTCGGTGCCAGTCGCTGGTGAATGCGCACTTCAGCGTGGTGCCTCAACCAGTGCCAGTTGCTGCAGTGAAGGCGCACTTCAGCGTGGTGCCTCAACCGGTGCCAGTCGCTGCAGTGAAGGCGCACTTGAGCACAGTGCTACAACCGGTGCCAGTCACTGGTGAAGGGGCACTTCAGCGTGGTGCCTCAATCGGTGCCACTCGCTGCAGTGAAGGCGCTCATCAGCGTGGTGCCTCAATCAGCGCCAGTCGGTGCAGTGAAGGCGCACTTGAACATGGTTCCACAACAGGTGCCAGTCTCTGCAGTGAAGGTACACTTCAGCGTGGTATCTCAATCGGTGCCAGTCGCTGCAGCAAAGGCGCCCTTCAGCGTGGCGTCCTAATCTGTGCTAGTCACTGCAGTGAAGGTGCACTTCAGCATGGTGCCTCAATCAGTGCCCGTTGCTGCAGTGAAGGTGCACTTCAGTGTGGTGCCTCAAGCATTGCCAGTCCCTGTTATGAAAGCGTACTCCAGCATGTGCTATAATCTGCGCCAGTAGCTGCAGTGAAGGCGCACTTCAGCGTTGTGCCTGAATCATTGCCAGTCGCTGCAGTGAAGGCGCACTTCAGCAAGGCGCCTCAATCATTTGCATGCCTGACAAGTGCTTCGATTTCCTTGCTGTTTAACTTTGAAACATATGGATTGATAATGCTGAACAATATCAAGTCTACAATGACATCACATTACCGATGGGAGAATAATGCTATGCAATATTTACAGTTTACAATGACATCACTAAAATTATAGGGAAATAAGGCTAAACAATATCAACAGTCTCCAATGACATCACTTGAATGATGGAGATATAAAATGCTGAACAACATTAATAGTCTTCAATGGCATCACGCAAATGTCTCAATGCTTGAGGCTATTCAACTTTTATCTGATCAAAGCAACTGTGACAATTTATAAGAGAATTCGATCATAATCATGCGCTGGATTGATTGAGGTTATTTGATTTATCTCTAAGAAGTGAGTTAGAGTAGTAGGATGTTTGTTGTTCAGAAGAGTACATGATCTCAATCACAGGGGCAAAGAAAGTCTTGTTGGGTGAGGATGACCGCTAGACCATAAGAGTGAGGCCATTCTAGTCATGAGCCCTCTCATGATCGCCTCAAGGATGTTAACTGCTCAAGAATGTAGCTGCTATCCTAGTTGACTATTCCTCTTGAATGGGTATCAGTTTTTGCAGTTTGGCCTAGCCTTTGTGATACATATCATGTTTTTTTTCCAATTTCATTATTTTTTTTACTATTCTTTGTCAAGATTACATTGGAAGGCCTTTGTTAGCTAGTCCCTCTGGAGTGCGCTTGTTGCAATATTCTTTTTTGATGGGAGGCTTAGTAACCACTCGCGTCGCTCTCCAGCGGGCCCCGCAATATGTCGGCTCTGCTCCCTAACATGGCTAAGGAAATAGCGCAATTGGAAAACAAAGCCGTTCCTCACGTTTCTGCTGACGCCATTCCAATATCGCTACTCAGTTGTCATACCACCGTAGCAAGGGTGTCAGAATACTGCTACCATAACCCCTGCGTGTCGTGGGAGGCGACTAATAGGGAGCCCTGTAACCGAGGCTTAGAATATTTCTATCGTAACCCCTGCGAGTAATAAGAGGCGACTAGTAAGGAGCGGGGCGAGGAGGCTAGGAATCTCCTCCTCTGTAAAATTTCTCCCGAGGAGACGGCAAGACGAGCGGGGGGAAAAGAGGCTCAAGCCTCTTCAAATTCTATTGTTAGGGTTGCTGAATGTACGTGTTTGTAGTACGAATGAAGCAAAAAGGCAAAGATTGGTGATATGTTTGTGATGAGGAAGTTAGATGTGTTGCACTGAGTGAGACTAAGTTGAAGGGTAAGGGCAAATATGAGTTTGGAGTGGTAAGCGGAACAAAGTCAGGAGTGGATGAAGGTTGGGCACGAGAAGGTGTGGTATTGCTATTGAGTGATCAACAGGCTAGTAGCGTTACTGAGTGGAAACAGGTGTCCTCAAGATTGATGTGGGTGAAAGTAAAGTTTGCCGTAAAAAAATTGGTATTTGTGAGTGCGTACGGACCTGGTAGTGAGAGGAGTGAGGAGGAGAGGGAGCAATTTTGGACTGACCTGAGCAAGTGTAATGAGAGATTCGGAAGTCAATGCAATGTGGTTGTACTGGGTGACCTTAATGCGAAAGTGGGAGATGAAGTAGTGAATAATGTGATAGGGAGGTATGGCGTTCACGGTAGAGAAAATCTCATAGGCTTATGCATCGAGAAGGAGCTGGTAGTTGGAAACGGCTTGTTCAAGAAGCAAGACATCCACTAGTACTCATGGGTAAGGATGGTTCATGGTGAAGTGGTGGAGAGAGCGCTGATGGATTTTGTGCTGATTTCGAGAAGAGTGGTGCGGAGGCTGTTGGATGTGCGGGTGTTGAAAGCAGAGGGTGGCTGACTATCCACTGGTGGAGGGAAAATTGCGAGTGGAGTTTAGGGGAAGGGTACAAAGGAGTGGGAGGAAGAAAAGAGGTTGTGAAAGTGGGTGAGGTAAATGAGAAAAGCAGAGCTGAGGATTTCCAGCGGGCGTTGAGGGAGGAATTTGACAAAGTGAGATAGCAAGACCTGCAAGATGTGGAGGAAGAATGGGAGACGTTCAGAGATGCCTTGTTGAGATGTTCGAGAAATATGTTTGGTGTGCAACGTGTGGGCGGGTGCAGTCGGAGGGGCTGCGAGTGGTGGAACAAGGAGGTCAAACCGGCGGTGGCGCAGAAGAGGAGAGCTTTTGAGGAGTGGTTGCATGCTAAGTTGGTGGTGGCCTGTGACAACTATAACGAGGAGAGGAAGGTGGTAAAGAGAATGGTGAGGAGAACTAAAAAGGACGCTGATGCCAGGTGGGGCAGACGGTTGTGTCAGAATTTTGAGGAGAACAAAAAGATGTTTGGGAAAGAGGGTGAGAGAGGGAGAGACTGGAAAGGAGGAGGCGGTGGAAGATTAGAACGGCCAGTTGTTGACGGAAAGTAGTGGTGTACGGAAAGATGGGTCGAGTATTTTGATGAATTGTTGAATGTCGAGGATGACAGAGAGGCTGACATTGTTGCTGTGGGTGGTGGTGCGCGGATGCTGGTTTTTGGAGACTTGCTGCGGACATAACTAGGAAAGAGGAGCAGGAGGCGGTGGAGGTGATGGAAGCATAAAAAGCCCCTGGTTTGGATGGCGTTGCGACTGAGTGCCTGAAAAAGTGTGGAATAACGATTGTCAGATGGTTGGTGAGGCTACTGAACATTTGTTGTGTGGCGGGCCTGGTACCGATTGAATGGCGCAGTACTTGCATTGTCCCGCTGTATAAGGGCAAAGAAGATGAAAATGAATGCCACAACTCAAGAAGTATCAGTTTGCTGTGTGTGATCGGTTAGCTGTATGACAGAGTGCTGATCAAAAGGATTAAAGAATGTACGGATTGCGCAATTGGAGAGGGCCAATGTGGCTTCAGGAGTGTAGAGGGTGTGCCGATCAGATTTTTGCAGTGAGACGGGTCTGTGAGAAGTACCTTGCAAAGTCAAAATGTGTTCTGGGCCTTCGTGGATCTGGAAAAGGCATACGACATTATTGACAGGGAACCGCTGTGAAGAGTGTTACGGTTGTTTGGAGTGGGCAAAAAGCTGTTGAAAGCGGTGCAGAGTTTCTCTGTTGGCAGCCAAGCTTGTGTCAGAGTGGGAAGCGAAGCGAGTGATTGGTTCACAGTGAAAGTGGATCTGAGACGAGGCTGCGTGATGTCTCCTTGACTGTTCAATATCTACATGGATGGAGTTGTCAGGCAGGTGAACGCGAGTGTGCTGGGTCGTGGCTTGGAGCTGTTGGAAGCAAATGGGCGGAGTTGGCAGTCGAGCCAGTTGCTGTTTGCGGATGATACGGCTTTGGTGGCAGATTCAGTGGAGAAGCTGTGTAGGTTGGTGTCTGAGTTTGGTAGAGTGTGTGAGAGAAGGAAGCTTCGAGTAAACGTGGGTAAAAGCAAAGTAATGAGATGCTCGAGGACTGCCGATGCGAGCAGTATTAGTGTCCTCCTAAATGGAGACTTGTTGGAAGAAGTTCAGTTTTAAGGATCTGGGCTACCATCGGAAGAAAAGAGTAAACTGGTGGAAACTGAGGTGAAGTCGCGAGTGAAGGTGGGGTGTAAATTGTTGGGTGCACTGAAGAGCGTAATGAGCTGCAGAACGTTGGGGATGGATGCAAAGAGAGGGCTGTATGAGGATGTCGTTGTCCCAACTGTGATGTACAGAGCTGAGACTTGGGTGAGAGCAAAGGAGAGAAGAATTTTAATGTTTCTATATGAAATGTTCGAGGAGCATGGCTGGAGTGTCGCTGAGAGACAGGCTCGCTAACAACGGGGATGGTGAAGAAGTTAGAGGACAGAGTTGATTGGCGTGTTCTGAGATAGTTCGGGCACGTGGTGAGGAGTCACCTGAGTATGGAGGTAGCGAGAGAGCGTGTACTGAATAGGCGTGAGTGGAGAATGATTGTGAACGGATGAGTTTTGACACTGCCCTGATGTGCGTTCCCGCCCTAGGCACATCGATGAGAGGCGGGGGGGGGATCATCATGACGCGGCAGGGTAAACCACTCACACCGTCTGGCCCTGCTGCCGACATTGACCTCAAACCACACTCATGAGCCTGAGTGTGTGTTGCGGGGTTCCCGGCCGGACTTTTTTGCGCAAAAAGGCTAAGGTGTGCGAGTGTGAGATGCACCTTGCCGTCCGATACCCCCCTCGCTGTGGGATTTCAGCCTAGTGTCTGTATCTGTATCCGAGTTGTTACGCGCCTCTTTTCCTAAGTGAGAGCGAATGGTTAGAGAATAGTGCTTGGTAGCGTAGTTATCCCAGTGCACCGTGATACTCAACTGTAAACATTTACCATTGATGACTCTGACTAATACGCCTCTGTGTTTGCACTGCTAACTCGATACTCCCTTGTTTCCCTCTAATTACCTCGCACGTTACACACTACCCCTGTTCTAACACACGGTCCAGGATCCTCCCTCCCTATTCTTTGTGTTTCCACCATCCATGCCAGACTGTGTCGTGTCACTTTACAACCTGTTTTCTTGGCATTCATCTTTATTTTTCGTCCTTTCATTCCACCGCCGTATTGACTTCCGCTAAACTCATCAGGCCTGTGTGTCACACGGCGTAGCCGTCCGCCTCAACTGAAGCCCTTCTGCGTACTGAGTTACGAAATTTTAGGAGTTTAGGATTCATATAATTTAGTAGGATCTTATATCACTACCGGTGTCCTCCTGAGACAAAACTGAAAATTCAATTTACGTATTCATGTAAAACACCTAAACAAGAAAACAAATCTTTTAATTCGTCATTATTTTTCCTGATCTGGTTAACATTTCAATTTTGTTACCCCTTTCTCATTGTACTTTCATCTTTGTTATGTTTCAACTGCCATTTTCTCGATGTTAATCACTTTGTCTGTCTACATATTTTATAACTATTGTTGACTTTGGACCATATCACTCGAGCTGTTTTCCTCCTATTGGTGTCTGGTCCAGTGGGCTGACCATCCGAGGCCTGCAAGCGGCGACCTCGCTCGTGTGTTGGTTTCATTGTCTAAATTGACGCCTCCACTGCCTGCTTCCGAGCCATTTATCGCTGTAAGACGTCGTCTATGGCGATCATTCTAGCTTTCGTGTGACGCATGCGGCCAATTAAAAAATTAACCGACACAAATACACTTACAAGGTTTCTACAAGGTCATAAAATCATGAAAAGTCATAATGTAATAGAATTACAATGGTCATAAAAAGACATTAAAAGTAATAAAATCTAGGAGAGGATAATAAAATGTTTTTCTTTTCCATTGACTATTGTCTGCCAAAACAGTTCAACAGTAACAAATATGGCTGCTGTTAATAGGGTGTCTAGCTTAAATGCCTTTTGGAGCCGAGAACATGAATTTCCATAGATATTCGCTAGAGACATTTTTTGGGGGACTAAGCCCCGCTTGTAAAACACGTAAATATTAAAATGTTTTGAATGTTTACCAAACTACATTTTCCCAGGTCATAAATTATGCTCAAGAAAAGCAATTAAAAGTCATAAATTCTGATTGTAAGATCTTTGTAGACACCTTGACTTACGCTCACAATTTTTCTACTACATTTCACTGTGTTTAAACCAGAATTTTCGTTGGTTCGTCTGCAATCCGCTCATCTGCTGAGTCTACCTGCGGTTCCTTAACGTTCTACTGATCTCACTTGCTCATTTCTTTTACTCACTGGGTCATGCTCTTGTTCCCTTGATTAATTCTTCTCGTTCACCCGAGAGGTCCCCCATGTTCACCTCTTTAAAGTCGGACATTCTAGCCCTTTGTCAATCGGACACGGTATCTCGCGCAATATTCATGGACAAGTTTTGATTGTAGTCGCTCTTCGAGTCGTCTACCATTAGAGCCGCACTCCTTGGTCCACTGTTACAGTTCATTGATATAGTCTATGCTGAATATTGTAGCCATTGTAAGCTGTGAAAAGCCTCAGATCTTCTGTCTTTAGTTAAGGCTTCTTGATTTAGTTAATAAATACCTTGGTGCATGACTCGAGTCAGTAGAGATATTCTTTGCATTTTTCAGTATTAGAATAACATACGGAATGGAATAGAAATAAAAACCTTAACGTTCATTCCGTGTATTTTATAACCTTGGTCTATTTTAAGGTAAATTAAAATATAAACCTGTACAAGAAGCTGTCGTTGCCAACTAGAAGAGACGGCACTGTGGTAGGCATCAGTCAGCTTTTTTTTAGGCTGGTCTGCTAGAAACAGAAGCACTGACGTTTTCACAGTATGAATTTGTTCACAATATCCTGATTCACTGCGTGCGGCACCTCACTCATTTGGTTTATGCATACCTTTAAACATCCATCCTCTGGGTCATTTCTGTTTTCAGGTTGTCTGACCATTTTAAAAAGATATGAACCTTCCTTAATGCTCACCCACGTTTGCCTGTTAGTTTTCACAAAACTTACATTTTCCTTGTTCCTGTTGTGATTGCTGCGCCTGTTGAACACTTTCCTGGTGGCACATGACCTTCTGTGCGTTCCAGTAGCGTAATCAAGCGTCGTGACGCTCCCAAACTCTTCTTGAAGTAAATGAAATCACCCAGCTAGCAACTCTTATTAAAGGCCTGGTCTATATGCAACCCCAAACCTCGCCCCTTGACCGTATATTTAATCTACAGCTAAACAATGGGGCTACAATGAAAGTAGACTTTGAACGCGCTAGAAATATATGTTGCTCTAATCCAATCTAAGATGTCAGTGTAAGTCTCCCACAACAGTATCCCGTTGGGATGAATGGATGATTATTCATTTTATAGATCGTTGACTCTTTTTTTTTATAGTATTTTAGTGTTTCTTCTTTCTTGGGTTCTATTATTTATCTCTGCCCTTTTTTTATTGTGATAAATTTTGCATTGTTTATTTTTGTTCGAGGTTGTAGCCGGGGCGCTAGAATCTTGCTACCGTATCTACCGCGTTTCGTAGAACGCGATTTAAAGGGCACCCCGTAGCTGAGAGTAGAATCGTGCTACCATAACCCCTACGTGTCGTAAAAGGGGCGAAGCGAAGGGGCTAGGAATACCGTTCTCTGTAAAACCTTCCCTCAAAGACGGCGAGACGAGCGGGGGAAGGAGAGGCTTACGCCTCTCCGAACCTTATTGTTAGGGTCGCTAAATGTGCGTGGCTGTAGTACGAATGAGGTAAAGAGGAGAGAGATTGGTGAGATGTTAGTGAGGAGGAAGTTTGATGTGTTGGCGCTGAGTGAGATGAAATTGAAAGGTGAGGGAAGAGGTACAGGAGGCGGTGGACGCGATGAAAGCAGGGAAAGCCCCTGATTTGGATGGAGTTGCGACCGAGTGCCTGAAGAAGGGTGGAGTAACGATTGTCGAATGGTTGGTGAGGTTACTGAACTTGTGTTTTGCGGCAGGCGTGGTACCGAGTGAGTGGCGCAGTGCCTGCATTGTTCCGCTATATAAGGGCAAAGGAGATAAATATGAATGCTGCAACTCGAGAGGTATCAGTCTGTTATGTGTTGTTGGTAAGTTGTACGGGAGAGTGCTGATCAAAAGGATTAGAGACAGTACGGACTGCGCAATTGGAGAGGAACAGTGTGGCTTTAGAAGTGGTAGAGGGTGTACCGATCAGATATTTGCAGTGAGACAGGTATGTGAGAAGTACCTTGCCAAAGGAAAGGATGTTTTCTGGGCCTTCATGGATCTGGAGAAGGCATACGACAGAATTGACAGGGAAGCGCTGTGGAGGGTGTGGCGTTTGTTTGGAGTGGGCAGAC
>SDVV010002984.1:0-22037 GCA_016164225.1 Gammarus roeselii | reverse complement strand
ATAATATATACAATTTTTGACAAATTGAATTTATTAAAACTCATAATTTGGTCAGAATTATCTCCACTATCTACTCTAAAATGTTTGTTGGCGGCAGAGATTTTGGTGTGCATTACAAATAATGGAGGAACATTGTGCACAGAACCCGTACTGGCTCTGCAGATTGCAGAATCCCGACACCAAAAACTAAGAAGTATGTCTAGAAATTCAACTAACTTGGTTAAAAATATATGTATGAATGGTCATTGAGCTGCCACATTTCATTGCTACTGAAAATAAGGAAACATCATCTTGTCTTCTCTTGTTAAAGTCCTATCATTTTTATTTAATTCAACGGAGATTGAACTAGATGAAGAAAAATGTGTCAGTGCCCAAATTGGAGCAGATCCCAATTTGGCATGTGTACAGCTGCAATAAGTACAATGAGTCACAATTTGTGAATGTCAATTGGTAAAAGAGGCAACAAACCAGCCTCATAATTGGTCAATATTCTTCAAACACAAAATAGTTCACAAATTTCACCAAAATTGTTCTCGCACACCAGCCTATCCATCACTTGTGCACAGCTGACTACAGGAACAATCAATCACAGACGTGAACCTACTTGGTCCATACCGTGAACATACTTTTTCTGGGTTCACCGAATCTCACGAGCACGAGCCAGTTCGGTGGAAAATCGATGGAGTATGGTAAGAAATCGAAATGTAAACTGTGGTGTATCCTCTGGTTGTTTGATACGGCGGGGTAGTGGATACGTGACGTATTGTTACGTGCAGATGAAAATATTTGCTGGCTACGTAGCGAGCATATGGATCGAACCTTCCTACCTAACCTAACCTAACTTAGGAGCACGTATTTCTAACTAGCGGGGCAAAAGTACGTGTTTTTAACCTGCGGGGCAAATGTACGTATTATTCGATGGTACGTAGTTGTAATCCGCGGGGCAAGCATACGTGTCAATAATTATGTATTGACTACCCCATCATGAAATCGATCTTGTATCTTACACACCTAAAAGCATTAGGCGAAACGCCTCAGAAAGTCTCTGTTCTTTAGTGCACCCTTTCACTGCTCGTACTGAGTGTCCGAAGGAATTTGCGAGTCCAACCGGTCGTTCGACACACGTCCAATACTCGTATAAAACGGCGTTTGGGCAGTTGTTGTTTCGACAGAACCATATAGTGCGTACTAATATGTCGCATCTACTGCACATCTAATTGATTTCATTGATGGAATACATCATGTAGCTTGAAACTCTATACAAGCTTCCCTGAGCGAAAATTTAATTTATGCCACATACAATTTTTTTTTAGGATTTTATCAGTTTATAGTACAAAATCTACCAGATATTTAAAAAGGCCAAAAAGTTTAATAAAACCTCCCAAATCGTTACATAATATATACATATTATGCTCAAACAACAAATTTAAGGACGTCATGGGTTTTGTAGCGCACGCATTCGAAAGTACTCACATATAGAAGGTGTCTATTAATTTGAAAAATACATTATGACAGAGGATACACTACACTTTTCAAGTTTCAGCATACATAATTGATATGAACATATTATTAAGTACACATAAATGTTATGTCTTGTTGACTGCATTGAGAAATAATTCAATGAGATTAGACTCGATGGTTGGGTGCAGTCGCCCGCATTCGGGGATAAACAGCATGAGGGAGAATGGTTTTCTCAAAAATACGCATAAAACACTGAGAAATTTTTGAAAAATATACCTAATACATTGAAAAAATTCGAAGAAAAAATATATATCTCTCTGCATTACATTTATAATCGAATAAATATTTTACCACTTCATTTGTGTTACACATTTACCAGTATTTCTGAGCGACTACGATAGTGAACGATTCACAACATATGTCGACCGAAACAAGCTGCACATGTCTAGTGGTAACATAATTCCCTAACTTCATTTCTTCCAACTTCTATGTTATTTTCAAACTAATATTGAAGAACTTATTAAGTATAATTCAAATCATTACAAATACTACATTTCTTATTATATACTTGTGCATGTTTCCTACATTTTGAGCTATAAATATGGCGATTAACTCCCTCGAATGAGCAATAGCCCCTCCCGCCTAAAATAATGAATAATTTAAATCCATATAAAAACAATACAATAAACGTGTGTGTAATAATAATAATAATGATAATAATAATAAAAATAGTAATGATAATAATAATGATACTAGTAATAATATATAAAAAAATTGATAATAATAATGATAATATAGAAAATGGTTAATTCCCAAAATACCTCGTGGTACTTAGGTGTTTTACAGAGAATTCATTAATTCTGTAATATTCATTTTATTGAGATTTTATTTAAATAGGTATTCCGGACCGTATGCATGCTCGTGCATACGGTCCGGATGTATCTACGTTGTGCTTCCTCAAATGGTGTTCCACTATATCCTGCGTTACATCACAAAAAATGCATAGACGAAGGGCTGTATGGTCTGATGAATATACTAATAGCTAAGATTTCTGATGAATAGACGAAGAGTCGGATGATCTGATAAATAGACATAAGGCTATATGTTCCGATGAATAGACGAATGTGTGAATGTTCTGATGAATAAGCAGAGGGTCGGATGATCTGATGAATAGACGAAGGGCCGGATGGTCCGATGAATAAACGAAATAGTCGAAGTGCTGTGCGTTTGGATGAATGGACGAAAACTGGATGTTATGATGAACAAACTAAGAGCGGCATGGTCAGATGAATAGACAAAAGGATGGATGTGCTGATGAAAAAACAAAGAGCTCAAAGTTTTAATGAATAGACGGACAGCTCGGTGTTCTGATGAATCGATGAAGGCCAAAATCATTTAATAAATAATTGGAGAGCTAAATGTTTTGATGCATATGCGAAGGACTTGATGTTTTGGTGGATATACGAAGAGCTGGATGTTCTGATGAATTGATGAAGGGGTAGAGGTTCTTATAAATGAACCGAGAGCAGGATGTTCCAGTGAAAAGACGGAAGGCTGAATGCTCGTATGAACAGACGAGATGCTAAATGTGCTGATGAGTATTTGAAAAGCTGACTGGATTTTTGGATAAATAAATTGAGATCTCTAGGTTCTGATGAATGTACAGAAGGCTGGAGGTTCAGACGCAGAGCTGGATGTTATGATGAATGAACGCAGAGCTGGATGTAATGATGAATGAACGCAGAGCTGGATGTAATGATGAATGGACGCAGAGCTGGATGTAATGATGAATGGACGCAGAGCTGGATGTAATGATGAATGGACGCAGAGCTGGATGTGATGATGAATGGACGCAGAGCTGGATGTAATGATGAATGGACGCAGAGCTGGATGTAATGATGAATGGACGCAGAGCTGGATGTAATGATTAATGGACGAAGAGCTGGATGTAATGATTAATGGACAAAGAGCTGGATGTTATGATGAATGAACGCAGAGCTGGATGTAATGATGAACGGAGGCAGAGGTGAATGTAATGGTGAATGGACGCAGAGCTGGATGTAATGATGAATAGACGCAGAGCTGGATGTAATGATGAATAGACGCAGATCTGGATGTAATGACGAATGGACGCAGAGCTGAATGTTAAGATGAATTCTCGAAGGGTCGGATGATCGAATAAATAGGTGAAAGGCTGTATGTTCTGATGATTAGACGCAGAGGTGGTTGTTCTGATGTATAGACGGAGGGCTGGATAGTCTGATGAATAGACGAAGGGCTGAAAGCTTTACAGAATAGACGAAATGCTGGATGGTCTGATGAATAGACAAGTGGTTGCATATTTCGATGAATAGACGAGGGGCTGAGTGTTCTATTGAATCGTCATAAAGCTGGATATTCAAATGAATAGGCCAAGGGATGTAGGTTCTGATGAGTACATGAGATGCTGGAGTTTTAGACAAAAGACAAATCGCTGAATGGTTAGATGAAGAGACGGATGTTCGGATGAATAGACTAAGGGCTGGATGTTCTGATGAATGTCTAGACATAAGGCTGGGTGTTCTGATGAGTAAACGATGGGGTGGATGTTCTGTTGAATAGATGAAGGGTTGGATGATTGAATAAAAAGAGGAAAGGCTGAATGTTTGATGATTAGACGAATGTGTGGATGTTTTAATGATTAAGCAGAGGGTCAAATAGTCTGATAAACAAACGAAGAGCTGAATGTTCTGATGGATAGACAAAAGGCTGGATGTTTTGATGAGTAGACGCTGCGGAGTGTTTTGATGAATATACGAATGAATGGGTGTTATGAAGAATCGACTATGACCCGGATGTACCGATGATGAGCAGCGGGCTGAATGTTCGGATGGAAAGACGGACTACAGGATCAAAAGTTGTAGAGCTGAAGGTTCGGATGGAAATACAAAAGGTCGGAGGTTCTGACGACTATACCAAGAGCTGAGATATTTTGATGAATCGGCATAGGACTGAATGTTCTGGTGAATAGACGAAAGGCGGAATGATCTGATGCTTTCCGATTAAAAAAAACATCCGCAGAACACTTTACACCATCAAGCCTAACACAAAACAAAATGCATGAATTGAATGTTTTCATGGGGATCTGACCCTTTATCTATTCATCAGAACATCCACACATTCGTCTATTCGTCAAAATATTCAGCTACCATCAATACATCAGATCATCTTATTCTCCTGATTAAAATACGGAGGGCTGGATGTCATGACGAATAGACGATTGGCTTGATGTTTTGATGAATAGACGGAGAACTAAATGTTTTGATAAGGGCGCAGAGAGCTGGGATGACGGATGGTTGAACGAGTGGGTGAACGACTGGAAGAGAAACTGAATTGGCGAGTGGGTGGATAGATGTGTAGATAGCGGAGGAAGGGAAGAGATGGATGTACAGACATGTAGACGAAAGAGACTGACGTAGACCTGATGAACGAGTATATGATTGAATTGTTGGATGTGTAAATGAATGAGAAAATTCGTAAAGGATTTCAGTATTTTGCGATATTTGTTGGCATTACCTTTGTAATACGTCTCGTAGTATAACACCACTATAACCAGTTTAGGATTTCCTATGTGATGCATCTCGCATACCAATGCCATTTCAACCCGTTGGTATTACCTTTGTAGTGCCTCTCGTATCCTAATACCTAGATAAACCTCATTGTCATTACCTACGTAATTCTTCTCGCATCCTAATACTGTTTTAACCCCTTCGGGATTGTCTTTGTATTGCCTCTCGTATCCCTACACCTAGATTAATCCCTGGGACATTACTTATCTGATGTTGTAGGTATAATTTTGCCATCTATGTCGTTGGATTCTGATGTGTTAAACTTGATGCCTGTAACATCAAAAACTGGTTGGTGCGCATCAACTAAGGAACATTGGACGGACATATTGATTGCGGAATACTGAGTCGTTTGATGCATAATATCTATAGATTGATATGTGAAGATGCAAGTAGAAGTTACTGTTTTATGTATTAATATATTGATTTGCATGCAAATATTCTACGCATGAATAGGCATCAAACAATCTGCCACTCTGTAGGGGTAGGCTGATGGCAAAACCATCAACCAATTAACCTCCACCCCGCCTATACTTACAGTTAGGAGCCATTCAGGGCGATGGAAGCTGTATGAAGCTCGCCTCCGGCTCACAGTCACGAGCGAGTTTTGTCAACAGCTCCTTGTTTGAAGCCTGCACCAGCCCACCGGCCGACCGCGGTGTGAGGCTGCCCCAGCCCACCGGCCAATCGCGGTGTACCGCTCTTACAGGTTGAGTTACTAACATTCGTCTTTCGCTGCTCTCGCCTGCTGCGTTCGGTGCCAGAAGGACATTGACTCCAGTGCACTTGAAAGCCTTGACACTCTAATCTAATCTAAACCTCTCCCCTGCTCGCTCCCTCTCCAACTACAATGACACCTACGCTGCTCTCGCCTGCTCACTCCCTCTTCAACTACACTGACACCTACGCTGCTCTCGCCTGCTCGCTCCCTCTCCAACTACACTGACACCTACGCTGCTCTCGCCTGCTTGCTCCCTCTCCAACTATACTGACACCTTCGCTGCTCTCGTCTGCTTGCTCCCTCTCCAACTCCACTGACACCTTCGCTGCTCTCGCCTGCTCGCTCCCTCTCCAACTACACTGACACCTAGCATGAATTCAAGAATAGCATGAATTCTAGAAAAGAGACGCTCACAGATTAATAGAACGACAGAAAAGTAACGTTCACAGGTTAATAGAATGCAAGAATAGAGACGTTCATAGATTAATAGAATGCTAAAAAAGAGACGCTCACAGGATAATAGAATGCTAGAGAAAAGACACTCAAAGGTTAATAAAATGTCAGAAAAGTAACGTTCACAGGTTAATAGAGTTCTAAAAAAGAGACGCTCACAGGTTAATAGAATGCCAGATAAGTAACGTTAACAGGTTAATAGAATGCTAGAAAAGAGACGCTCACAGGTTAATAGAATGCTAGACAAGTGAAGTTCACAGGTTGATAGAATGCTAGAAAAGATACGCACACAGGTTAATAGAATACCAAAAGAGTGACGTTCATAGGTTAATAAAATGCGAGAAAAATGACGCTTACAGGTTAATAGAATTATAGAAAAAATACGCTAAAAGGCTTATAAAATGCTAGAAAAGTGACGCTTGCTGGTCAATAAAATGCTTGAAGAGTGACACTCACAGGTTAATAGGTTACTAGTAAATTATCGCTCAAAATAAGGCGATGAATGATAAATAGAGGCCGAGACACACGACTGCCTCCAATCAGCTCTCACACAAGCAGCGATAGGTCCTGTACAACGAATTAGTACGGCAAGAAGCTCATCTACCCACTGCGGGTTGAGAGCGAGCATAGAAGCTAGTGTCAGCAGACGGGCCTGACAGCTATTGCTAGTTCACCCCTACAACATCACATCTGCCATCAGGCAAAGTCTCCAAACGAACCTGCTGAAAGCGGGAAACACATCGCTTACACTCATTCATTTGTTTACATCATTTACTCACTCCTATACCTTACACACTCTCTCGCATCCCCCAACCTGCCCCTGTGCCATATGGCTCAGCACAGTGACATTGCCTAATAGCTCAGCACGGTGATACTGTGCCATATTGGGCAACACAGTGACACTGTGTCATACTGCTCAGCAGTGACACTGTGCCATATTGCGCAGCACAACGACACTGTGTCATATAGCGCGCCAGAGTGAAACTGTTACATAGCACAGCACAGTGATACTATGCCACATAGCGCAGCACAGTGATACTGCACTACATAACGCAGCACAGTGATACTGTGCCACATATTGCAGCACAGTGACACTGTGCCATACTTCGCAGAACAGTGATTGCGGTTGATTAGAAAAGCTGTTTAATCCCTGTCAAGTACGATCAGCAATAGTCACACTTGAACAGCACTAAGCTGTTCAATCACTGTCGACACAAAGCTGTTCAATCACTGTCATGTACGATCAGCAATAGTCACACTTGAACAGCACTAAGCTCTTCAATCACTGTCGACACAAAGCTTTTCAATCACTGTCATGTATGATCAGCAATCATCACCCTTGAACAGCACTAAGATGTTCAATCACTGTCGACACAAAGCTGTTCAATCACTGTCATGTATGATCAGTAATAGTCACCCTTGAACAGCACTAAGCTGTTCAATCACTGTCGACACAAAGCTGTTCAATCACTGTCATGTATGATCAACAAAAGTCACCCTTGAACAGCACAAAGCGGCAGCGGCTGAACTTAAACATCTACAAAGCTAAGTTTGCACTGGAGCCTCAGGGGTTTAGCTTGCTGCAATGGGGCATCACAATAAAAGTGAACCACCATTGCTACATTTCATCTAGTGCGGTGTACACTGCTGAGCCTTAGGAAAGACGTACTGCTTCGAAGGCACAATACAAAATGCTTCATAAAGACTACCCAAGTTAACAGCTACCAGCCGTTGGTTGACTTTAGATAACACAGACGCTAGGAGTAATTTCCGTCAGTGGCTAAGGGAGCCCTTCGTAAGGGGAGTGAAGCAGGCGAACTCCCAGCACACTAAGATCCTACCAGCCTTTACCATGACCGTGAACACAGCCGCCAATGTGGGCCCAATAACATTACCGACTCACTTGACTTTCACTATAATTATGAAAGTCAGGCATCCGTGCGTAGCAAGTCCCTAGGTATCAAAGTGAGCTTTTTCGTCACGTTTGACATGACATACATGAGGCAAAGACATTTAGTTATGACCTTGCTTACTGCAATACACTTTGGTAACATTTTTCCCCCTTCAACTAGTGATCAGTAAGACTCGGCTTGAAACTTTGTATTTACCGAAGATAAATAATATATTTCAGGCTTCGAATCAATCGCTAGTTCATTGTCTGGATTATCTCCTTCTCTTTCCTCTTTTATTTGTATCTGATCTTCCATCTATGCTCATTCTGTTTTCTTTTTTCATAATAAAGACAATAAGCCACGTCCTTCCTCAATTGCTTGTCGTTCGTGGGGAGGAGGTTACCAACGTTAACATGGTGCTTATACACTCAGCACTATACGTTCACAAACAAGCATATATCAGCCCTTTAGGTAAGAAGGATCCGACATGGAACCCTCAACTCCATCCAGGTCCTGAGCGAGCTTAGAGGACGATTTCCGTTAAGAGGTCCGACGACAATTCATTGCTTCTTCCCCCCCCCCCCCCTTCAACCCACCTCGCCCTTAAGAGTTAGTGATTGACGACGTCAATCATCAACCATTGACTATCATTCTCCATTCACTGAATTGTACTACGCACTCCCCGCTGATACCTCTATAACTCAATGTACTATTCACACCATACGCACTCCGTTCTTCGGTCACCCTTTGTGTATCCTTCTACTCTCTCTCCTGCGTATTTAACACAAATCGGAACTCCTTCATTCCAACCTCGCTTCGGACCATTCAACGAACTGTGTGCCACATTTAAACACCGTGTTTATGCGTCTGATAAACTAATAAGCAAATCAGGCCCACTTTATTTTATTCAAACAGTGTAAGGGTAGAACTTCCTCACTGGCCTCCCCGCCCGGCTTCCCCATCTACATTCGAGAAGCGAGCAAACCGCAGACTCTCTGCGCCTCGGTAAGCCACACACTTAAAAACCTCACCCCTACTCGAGACTGCTGACCGCAAACAATGCGGTAAGAGCCTTGCGCTCCCTGCCCCTTCCAGCACATCAGTTCACTGCGCTCATCGCACATCACTCCATCACCTCTCTGCACAGCTGCTCATTGCACTCAACGCACATCACTTCATCGCCCTCTCTGCACAACAGCTCATTGCACTCAACGCACATCACTCCATCGCCCCTTCTGCACATCAGTTCATCACACTGGAAAGGTTCAGCACAGAGCAAAGCATCACACCCTTAGGAACTTCTATTCCTGCTACAGCTGCGCTTGTCCGTCGAAGCCCGCGCCCCGTATGCTGTAGCCGCAGCTTTCCTGCCATGCCAGCGAACCCCGCGTGCCATTTGCCCTAACCTCTCAGCTGACCTGGACCAAAAACTTCATGAGTCGGCCTTGCCTGGACACACCCCATCACAGCTGATCTGGATACTAGCGTCAATCCTGGACTTGACTCTGGACATTGTACAAACAAAACAAAAATATATATCTTTGGAAGACTCTTTCAAGCTACAGGGTGTCTGGTTATCCAAGTAGTGTTTCAATGAGTGTCTACTTTAGTGTTACAATGCGTGTCCACTTCAATGTACTCGATGGTACGCACTCGAATTATTTCATCCTGCAATTAAATAGCACTTGTTACAATATTGCTTTAGTGCCGAAATATTTATTATAGTGACGATAAAGACTGTGTATTATGAGTGTTAAGCATCAACGGAAAATAATGTTCTCTTGTGCTTGTGTTGACCAGGAACTAAGCCCACAAGTGACTTACTCTTTCGGCATCAATAGACTAACGCCGACTAACATCAGGAAAAAACTGTTTCCACACTGTAAAAAACAGTGTCATTAGTTTCATTGTGTTCTATTTTTGTGTACAATTAGTTCGATTTCTATCTTAACTTTTTTTTTCAGCTGTGCTCATATTACTTGTTTGTATGTTATCAATGTTATTAAGGGTATGTGTATACCAATTTCGAACATCTCGAATGAAACTGGTATTGCCACAGCATAATTATAATTTGGAAACGTATTTCTGCACTGTTAGGGCAAATCTGTTAGGATGTCGCCCTGTATGAAGGCCGCTCTTGTTTTTTTTTTCTATATCTTAACTGTGCACGTGTTGTCTGTGTGTCTATAACTGTATTCTAAGATGTTACTGGTATTACGATTTTCAACATGGTCAAGTGAGGCCGGTTCTCTGTAACAAAACCACAAGTATCTTGTATCAGGTAGTATCCTTGTATTGTACCACTTAACATCTTGCAGCTTAGAATCGTGCTACGATTTTTTAACACCCCATTTACTGAATTATAATTATTTTTTCGTCATCTTCTGATAATCCACCGGTCATGTCGGGTACAAGGTTGGTGCCCAGAATCATGATATCATTCCCCTATTGAGAAGCAAATGGGAGCAGCTACAAGTTCGTTTAGCTTTGCATTCAACCCAAATCCCGCAATAGGAAGTAACTTGCGCTAACGCGCATCCGACGATACGCACATCCGACTGTAATTTGTATTATTCCCGTTTTAATTCTGTTTTCGAATCGTCGACATAATCGTCACATCCCGCATCTAGTTATAGTATTGCATTCATATCTGCTATCTACAAGAAATCACAAAACAATAGAACTCAAGCTAACGGTCCATTTTCCCACCGGTAAATTCTATAACAGTCCAAGATGGTTCAGGCTAAGCTAGAATGTGGCATCTGCCAAACCTCGTACGCCCCCGAACTAATGGATTGCCAAAGTTCTTCTGGCTCTGCCAGGACTTTGCGTAGTAGTCCCTCAAATGGGGAATGCAAGACATTGCGCTGTAAATTTTGTCGAGCGGCAGAGGAAATCAAACAACTGATAGCACAAATCAGTCACGCCCCCGATAACTTATCCAAAACAGAGACAGTCTCATCCAATAGCTTATCTATAACAGAGACAGTCAACACGGATAACCGATTGGAAAACGTGCTGAAACAATTTCACAAATTTGATGATCTGATAAGCCGATAATTAGCAGCAGTCAAAGAAACTGTCGAGGCCTCCCAAAATCAAGTGGAAAAACTCCAAGTGCACCTAAACTCCACATTCTAGACGCTGAGACAAACGATCGTAATAAACCGATAGAAAACTCAGTCAAAGATAGCGAGGCACTGTACACAACTATAGTTAGTAGGAGGCAGCCACGCTGTGACAATGCAACACACGTTGGACCACAATCTCACCCCTTTCGACCCAATACACGTAACCGATTCAATGTATTGCTCGATGAAATGGACTCTCAGAATATAGAGGAAATTATTGTGATTGGTGATAACAATTTCACCTCATTCAAATTAAACCAGCGAAAAGGGAGAATTCAACTAAAAATACTCGGCAAAGCCGATTTGAAAATTGACGAGGTCAAAGGCCTATCGCAAAGGAAAAGATACATTCTTCTAAGCGTGTTTTGATGCAAGTCGGAGCTAAAGACGCGTCGCGTACGGATTCGACATAGAAAAGGTATGAAGCCATGCTAAACAACATCAAACTTTCACACGCGAACCTCCATGTCACTGGCATCCTGCCCCATCCAAACCAAAGTAGATACAAGTTAAGCAAAATGATTTTACTTAACAATCGTCTAGCAACTTTCTGCGAAGCCCAGAAAATCTCTTTCTCGGATCATTGGGAAACGATGGTCGACCCAAAGTACTATAACTTTAATAGAATCACCAACAAGGCTTCCATTAACACGTATGGACTTGATACCATCAAAAACATCCTTAAAAACATCGGCGCACGACTTGTCAACGAAAATAGGTCAAAAAACGCAAACGATATCATACCTACAACTTCGCCAGCAGTGCCCGACGAAACGACACAGCGACCTCCGCCCGTTTCAACACGAGATACACACCAAATGCTAATGCCCATCAAAATGGCACCACAGGTCCTAGCAAAAAAGTTTCTGTCATCAATCCAGTCCGAGTTAGAGGGTGTAGTCGCAGCTCCGCTAGTACAACCCGTGTAAACGGAAACGAAAATCTTGGCTCCGACACAAGACCTCAGAGTAGAAGTAAAAATAAGTAAAGCAAATCAAGTCAATGTGAACGTTAGAAGTCTATGAGACAAAATCAAAGAATTAGGTATTCCTGCCTTGAATAAAAATATCGACATAATAGCAATCACAGAATCGTGGATGAAATTGAGCACCAGGCATTGTTTATGCGAATTTACTGCTTTTCACAAAGATAGACAAGGCCGAGAGGGCGGAAGAGTGCTGTTTCTCATGAAATACATTCTGCAAATATTAGAAGTCACCATTCCAAACAACAGGCACGACATAGTATCAATCCAAGTAGACGGTAAACATATAGAACGTCAAATCACTCTCGTCTATCGCCCCCCTAGAAGCAAGGTTGCAGATGATATCGATCTTTACAACACCCTCGTCGATGTTGTCACAGCACATCACAGTATTGTGCTTGGCGACTTCAATATCCCCGACATTGATTGGGAAACAGACGAATGCACTGCCACTGGCTAACGTCTGATTGATTTTGCAGACGATAAGTTCATGACCCAAATGGTGAAGACACCTACATGAGGTAGCAACATTCTTGATCTCCTATTTAGTGCAAGCGACTCTCATGTCACGACCGTCGAAGTAGGCAAGCCACTCGGAACTAGTGACCACAACTATATCCGTTGTTTGATAGAGCTCGAGTTGAAAACATCAACAAACTCCGAAAAAGTCCCTAACTTCGGATAAGCTAATTTTGTTAGCTTAAGAGAGTCAATGAAGTCAGCAAATATAACCCTCGAACAAGCTGTCAATCAATCGCTTGACTATTTCTTGACTGCAATTAAAAATATTGAATATGAGCATATCCCGCGCAAAAACAGGCGAACAGCAGTCTATCAGCCCAAGTACTGGAAAGGAGAACTGCAGCGCCTTCGTTCACGAACGAAAGCAAAGCATTAAATAAAGCCGAGACGTCCACATGACGACGTAGCAAAAAATGAATACAAAATTATAAGACGAGATCTAAAGTGGGTCCGGAAACGTAAGAAGAAAGATTATGAAAATGAAAATGCTGTCAATGCGAGGACTAATCCGAAAGATTTTTTTAGGTATATTTCGAGCAAAAAAATTCAAAATCTGTAATAGGTTCTCCCGAGAACGATGTTGGTGGGCTAGAAACGGACGACACCAAAATGAGTGTTCTACTGAATGAATACTTTTGTTCTGTATTTACGTTAGAGAATCGGGATATTCCTAATCCTGAAGATATCATAGCGGCAAAACGAATTGAAGCCCTCCCCACAGTGAACATTTTACCCGCCGAAGTTATTAAATATATAGATAAATTGAGAGTCACCAAATCTCCAGGTCCACACCAAATTCATCCTAGAAGAGACTAGAAACGAAATCGCCTAATATTTATCAAACATTTTCACCCAGTCTCTCACTAATGGCAACTGCCCCTCTAAATTGAAAGAGGCCAATGTTACCCCCATATTTGGAATAGGGGACAAAAAGTGTCCAGGCAACTACCGTTCAATTAGACTCACCTCATTCATTGGCAAATTGATGGAAAGTTTGATAACGGATAAAATTACAGAATTCTTAGAGTCAAACAATCTGATTGGCGACTCCCAGCATGGCTTTAGACACAACCGTTTCTTTCATACGAATCTGCTACTCTTTTTCAGAAATATGATCGGAATCCACAGCACAAAATCTCCAATCGATATCAGTTACGATGACTTTCAAAAGGCCTTTGATAAAGTCCCCCACAAGCGCCTAATTAGTAAATTGCACAGCATCGGTATTCAAGGCGAGCTTAACAACTGGATAAAATGCTGGCTTACGGACAGACGGCAGCGAGTTGTACTTAACGGAGCTTCCTTCCCCTGGGGTAATGTTACAAGCGGCGTGCCTCAGAGATCCGTGTTAAGGCTAGTTCTATCGAACGTACTATCGAACATTAGCAAGTTTACAAACGATACTAAGATCGAAAAAAGAGTGCAAACTGAACTAGAATGTCATCAGATCCAACTAAACTTGAACAAAATTGTTGATTGGTCAGAGAAGTGGCAAATGAAATTTAATGTAGACAAATGCAAAGTTATGCACATAGGTCCTCATAACCCCAAACACGAATATCCAATGTCTGGAAAGAAACTCATTCCCGTCACCGAAGAGAGAGACTTAGATGTCATCATTAGGAACGACTTAAGAAGCAGCAAGCAATGAAACGATGCTGTCAAGAGAGGCAACAAAATGCTGGCTATGATATTCGCACTATCTCGTACAAAAACCATTACAATATGCTCAAGTTATTTAATTCATTTGTTAGACCGCATCTCGAGTATGCTGTCCAAATCTGGTCTCCGTTCCTTAGAAAAGACGTTATCAAACTTGAGAAGGTTCAACGTAGAGCTACCAAGCTCATCCCCTCGCTGCGGAATAAATCGTACCAAGACACGCATCGTGAACACAATCTTTATTCGCTGGAGAAACGTCGAGTCAGAGGCGACATGATAGAAGTGTGAAAGAATATGAAGGGTAAGGAAAACGTCGGCTGAGCGAGCCTTTTCACTCTAGATACAAACGGAATGACTAGGAACAATGGATACAAAATCGTTAGGAATCGTTTCTCACTCGACATCACGCGCAATTTCTTCACATATAGAGTTGTCGAAGAATGGAACAAGCTTCCAGTGGAGGTGGTAAACAGCAATACAATCGAAACGCTTACAATAGAAACATAAGCCGACGATAAATAGCTAAGCCGTTCTCTTTCCTGTTGTTATAAAAAAAACAGAAATGGCACACGAAGCTCTCCTAGACGTTCTACTTCAGAACTAATCCTTTTGCTATCAAAAGGCAACCTAGTTTGGGCCAATAGGCCTCTTAAACGTTCTTCTCCAGAACTAACCCTCTTGATATCAAGAGGCAACCTAGTTTGGGCCAATAGGCTTGTTATTGTCTTCCTACACTTGTAAACACTTCTAAACACTTGAACCTTCAGAGTCTGGTTACACCTGTTTTCATTCACACAGTCTCATTCTTTGGGCAATGTATATGTACAGTAGCGAAGAAGATAAGTTTATGGTTAGTCTATAAACGAAAAAACAAACTCGAATGTGAATCTTAACTTCATATAAAAATTTCTTACAGTTTCTTAATGGATAATATCAATTAAATTTTGCAATAGGTTCAAAAATCGAGTGTAAAATGATCATTCGAGATTTTTCTTAATCATCTACCTTAAACGAATTTTAATTCGCTACTGTACATCTGCGTCAAACAATTCACTTCTCATGAAAAGAGCGGAATCTTTTCGACTCTCCCACATCCCACGTCTCTGTCATTTAATTACCAGTCAGACATAAATAATTACTCCTCGTTCTACATAAATATCTGTTTTCATACTGAAAACTCCTCCAAATGTCCAACTTAAAGAGACTTCAACAGCTTCTACAATTCCACTTGACACCCCCCACCAGCCTACCGACTTGACCATTGAGTAAGAAACAAGGGCCTTGTCATCTACAGAATTCAATTCAAATACCAATCAATGTCCTTTCACTTCTAATAAAATACCAATCAAAATACCAATCATTGTCTTTTCACTTCTTATTTAAAACATTAAACAACAAAGGAAACATAACGTGACCTTGCCTCAATCCCACTCTCTAACTCACCTCACTACCTATAGACCCTGATATACGACTTGCTGCCTGCATTGAATCTCTGAACACAACTCGACCTTGGACTCCCACACTCAACCAGGGATTCACTCACTCAACCAGGGACTCACTCAATTAACCACGGAATCGCTCACTAAATTAGGGACTCGCTCACTAAACCAGGAACTCACTCACTGAACCAGGGACTCACGCACTCAACTAGGGACTCACGGAATGGAAAAGCACTGACAGTACATTTTCCTTTGCCTAGAATTGTAAATGTAACGCCAATACAATTTTGTTTATAAGCACATGTTTGCCAAGGATGGACCACTTTTGCGTGTGTACACTCCTCATTTTGAAATCCTGTGTACTCCACTACTTGAACCCTTTGCTCCCTTTTCGCTCGTAGGAAGTTAAGCGCATTTCATATCAAATCTCTGTTGTCCCCAGCAAAAATCATTTCCAAATCCAGAAACGCTCAGTACACAACCTCTGCCTTTGATTCATTAATGAGTACTAATGCAGGAACCCATCGCTTCACTGACGGTTGAATTTGGGCGTTGAAGATTAACCCTATATTTTTCAGATGATATGAGCTTCTTTGCTCCTAGGACAAATATAGCAATATCTGCTCTACATTAGCATATGTTGTACCAAAACTTCTATATACTTCTTTACCTCCACAGGCCACTGAATCACGAGAATTTTCATCAACACAAACGAAAATATCTAGATATATCATCAATTGATACCATTCCGTCCCAGTGTCCAGCCTCCCGTCTCTCATCCTAGCCTCCCATCACCAGACTTTCTTCCGTTCCAGATCCCAGCCTACTGGCATAGCTCCTCATCTTTTTTTCACAAGGAATTAATTTGGTTGTAATGAGAACGGTTGCCAGAAGAGAATTTCAAATAGCACGTGCACCATCTGTTGCTACGATGCAGTGGTGTCTGAATGAACTTGCCATATAAAAAAGAGAGAAGCGTCTCATAAAGAAACTGAAAAAGTTAAACAAAATTTTTCGTGTTAAACCCATGATTCCACGGTAAATTAGCTGCTTCGGCAGCTGAATACCATTAAACATTTATCAGAGTTAGAAAATGGGTCCTATTTTATACAGCATGTTGGATGAGACATGCCACCTTTTCAGATAATGTGCAAAGACCTTCACATCCCAGTTAAAACATTTTTGTACGATCCCGCTGCATCAGGCATTCCTGCTTCAGGCAATTTCAACATTTAATTCGAAACTAGTATAGGCACCCGACGCTTCATCAAAGGTACAGTAGCGGAAGAACATTCGTTTATGGGTAGTATATAACCGAAAAAAAATAAACTAGACTTTTCCTACGCGGAATTTACCTTCATATGGAAATGTCTAATCGTATTATATCCGAACAACCCTTCTATATGGATATTATGAATCAAGTTTCCAATGAATTCAAATGTCGAGCGAAAAATAATCACTGAAACCTTCAAATACCTAGAGGGATTTAACAACGTGAGCCCTGTCGGCCTCTTCAACAGGGACCACAACATTCGCACTCGAAACAACGGGGCGAAACTTGTGGAAAAGCGTTTCGCTACGACTATAGCGCAACACTTTTTCCCGATCGCAATCTCACAGATTTGTAACAACATACAAGCCGCGATTGATGGCTCTGAAACCATGAATACGATCAAGGACTCACACGACAAATATTGATCGACGTGACTCGTTTAACGTGAGAACGAGACGACTTTCCCTGGAGCTGTCGAGATTATAATTATAGGGATATAGGAAAGGAACCTAACACGGCTCTCTTCACAATTCAAGCTATTACAGATACAGATATAGACACCAGGCCGAAATCCCCCAGCAAAGGGGTGGCCCACGGCAAGAAGCACCTCACACTCTCATACACACACTCTCACACCTTAGCCCTTTTGCGCAAAAGGGTCAGGCCGGGAACCCCGCAACATACCCTCCGGGTCATTAGAGCCGTCGAGGTCAGTGTCGCAGCAGGGCCCGACAGTGTGACTGGTTTACCCTTGCAGCGTCATGATGACCGCACGTCCCCCCCCCTCCGCCCACGACCATCCCGTCTCTCAACGATGTGCCTAGGGCGGGAATGCACATCAGGGCAGCGCCAAAACTCATTCGTTCACAATCACTTTCCACTCACACCTATCCAGTGCACGCTCTCTCACTACCTCCACACTCATGTCTCTCTTTCCTAACGCCTGCTTCACACCATCCATCCACCCAAATTTTGGTCTCCTTCTAGGCCTACGTCTACTCGCCTCTGTCTTCCGAACCCTTTTCAACAATCTCCCCTAATCCATCCTCACCACGTGCCCGAACCATCTCAGAACACGCAAATCAACTCTGTCCTCTAACTTCTTCACCATCCCCGTTCTGATTCGAACTACGTCGTTAGTGAACCTGTCTCTCAGCGACAATCCAACCATGCTCCTCAGACATTTCATCTCGAAAACATTCAACCTTCTTCTCTCCTCTGCTCTCAGCCGCCAAGTCTCAGCTCCGTACAGCACAGTTGGGACAACGACACCCTCATACAGCCCTCTGTTTGCTTCCATCCCCAACGTCCTGCAGCTCATTACGCTCTTCAGTGTACCCAACACTTTACACCCCTCCTACACTCGCGACTTCACCTCAGTTTCCACTAGTTCAGTCTTCTCCACAAGGAGCCCAGATACTTAGAACACTGAACTTCTTCCAACAACTCTCTATTTAGGAGGACACGAATACTGCTCGCATCGGCAGTTCTCGAGCATCTCATTACTTTACTTTTACCCACGTTTACTCGAAGCTTCCTCCTCTCACACACTCTACCAAACTCAGACACCAGCCTACATAGCTTCTCCTCTGAATCCGCCACCAGAGCCGTACCATCCACAAACAGCAACTGGCTCAACTGCCAACTCCGCCCGTTCGCTTCCAACAGCTCCAAGCCACGACCCAGCACAGTCGCGTTCACCTTCCTGACCACTCCATCCATATAGAGATTGAACAGCCAAGGACACATCACGCAGCCTTGTCTCAGACCCACTTTCACTGTGAACCAATCACTCACCTCGTTTCCCACTCTGACACATGCTCGGCTGCCAACATATAAACTCTCCACCGCTTTCAACAACTTTCTGCCCACCCTATACAAACGCAACACTCTTCCCTGTCAATCCTGTCGTATGCATTTCCAAATCCATGTAGGCCCAGAACACATTTTTTTCCTTTGCAAGGCAATTTTCACAGACCTGTCTCACTGCAAAAATCTGATCGGCACACCCTCTACCACTCCTGAAGCCACATTGTTCCTCTTTAGTTGCGCAATTTGTACATTTTCTAATCATTTTGATCAGCACTCTGACATACAGCTCACCGACCACACACAACAAACTGATACCTCCTGAGTTGCAGCATTCATTTTTATCTCCTTTGCCCTTATACAGCTGGACAATGCAGGCACTGCGCCACTCAAACAGTACCACGCACTCCACATAACAAATGTTCTGTAGCCTCACCAATCATTCGACAATCGTTATTCCACCCTTTTTCAGGCACTCAGTCGCCACGCCATCGAAACCAGGGGCTTTCCCTGCTTTCATCAACTCCACCGCCTCCTGCACCTCTTTCTTAGTAATGTCCGCATTAAGTCTCTCTCCAAAAACAGGCTTCCGCGCACCACCCACAGCAGCAATGTCAGCCTCTCTGTCATCCTCGACATTCAACAATTCATCAAAATACTCGGCCCACCTTTTCCGTACACCACCACTTTCCGTCAATAACTGGCCGCTCTCATCTTTCACCGCCCCCTCTTTTCCGGTCACTCCCTTTCTCATCCTCTTAACCTCATTCCAGAACATCTTTTTGTTCTCCTCAAAATTCTGGCACAAACGTCTGCCCCACCTGGCATAAGCGTACTTTTTGGTTCTCCTCACCACTCGCTTTTTCTCCTTCCTCTTCTGCTTATTGTTGTCGATGGCCACCACCGACTTCGCCTACAACCACTCCTCAGAAGCTCTTTTCATCTGCATCACTGCCTGTTTGACCTCCTCGTTCCACCACTCGCAGCCTCTTCGTCTGCACCCGCCCACACGTCGCACACCACACACATTTCTCGAACAACTCAACAAGGCATCTCTGAATGTCTCCCATTCTTCCTCCACATCATACAGGTCTTGCCCTCTCACGTTGTCAAATTCCTCCCTCAACGCCCTCTGGAACTCCTCCGCTCTGCCTTTCTCTTATAGCTCACTCACTTTCACAACTTCTTTCCCTCCTCCCACTCCTTTGCTCCTCTTCCACCTAAGCTCCACTCTCAATCTTCCCTCCACCAGCAGATGGTCAAACACTCCTCCACCCTCTCCTCTCAACATCCGCACATCCAATAGCCCTTCATCACTCTCCTCGAAGTCAGCACAAAATCCATCAGCGCTCTCTCCTCCACTTCATCATGGGCCATCCTCCGTTCGTCCTTCGTTCTTCCGTTAGTCACGCTCTCCGCTAATAAGGTTGATGAAGTGCGACGGGCAGGGCCGCGTTTCTCTCTTCGTCTCTCCGTTCGTCACACTCTCCGCTAAAAAGGCTGGCGAAGTGCGACGGGCAGGGCCGCGTTGCTCTCTTCGCCTCTCCGTTCGTCACACTTTCTGCTAATTAGGTTGGTGAAGTGCAACGGGCAGGGCCGCGTTGCTCTCTTCGTCTCTCCATTCGTCACACTCTCTGCTAATTAGGTTGGTGAAGTGCGACGGGCAGGGCCGCGTTGCTCTCATCGTCTCTCCGTTCGTCACACTCTCTGCTAATAAGGTTGGTGAAGTGCGACGGACAGGGCCGCGTTGCTCTCTTTGGCTGCTGACAAGCAGAACTGGACGAAAAGTTGAGGTCATGCAAAGGCAATAATCGCACGGCCTCTTGACTATTCAAACACCGGGAAATAGGTCGGAAGTCGGGAGGCATGGACGAGACGTGGGTGGATGGTGCTAGGACGGGAGTGAAAGGCAAACATGTATATAAACAATTTGATGTATGTTGAAAAAGCTCAGCTTTACCCCCAGCGGAACAACAAGAAACTGCACGAGTACAGATGACACCTCAACATAGCTGGTAAAGGAGATTGGGGGTTTTAACCTCGTTGCAGAAAAGTGTTAGATAAGATTAGCTGCAATTTAATTTGATAACCGCGCAGCCACCTGGTAGCCGGACCTAAATCGACAGACAATCTCAAGGAACGAGGGCTTAGAAAGTGCCTGCGAGTTTTGCTGTAGTTACTTTCGTTGCTAACAAAAAAATGCGTAACAGACAACTGACCGGCGACTGCCTGATCCATGTGTTTGTGATTATTCATCATCTTGATCGTTCATGTTCAGATGCTAAGGAAATCCCTTGTTATGATGACACAGCAAAAACCCCACGTGAGACTCGACTTTTCCTGCAATTGAAAAGTGGAAGCGTGCCAGACGACGGACACACGTATGGCGGCGCCGATTATTACCCTCACCTCGCGTGCTAATACCCTGAATATCTGATAATAGCGCGTTCAATAGTATAGCTGCGACGATTATTACCCTCACCTCGCGCGCTAATACCATGAATAGCTGATAATAAAGCGTTCAATAGTATAGTGGCGACGATTATTACCCTCACCTCGCGTGTTAATACCATGAATAGCTGATAATAGCGCGTTCAACAGTATAGCTGCGACGATTATTACCCTCACCTCGCGTGCTAATACCCTGAATAGCTGATAATAGAGCGTTCAATAGTATAGTGGCGACGATTATTACCCTCACCTCGCGTGCTACTACCCTGAATAGCTGATAATAGAGCGTTCAACAGTATAGCGGCGACGATTATTGCCCTCACCTCGCGTGCTAATACCATGAATAGCTGATAATAGCGCGTTCAACAGTATAGCTGCGACGATTATTACCCTCACCTCGCGTGCTAATACCCTGAATAGCTGATAATAGAGCGTTCAATAGTATAGTGGCGACGATTATTACCCTCACCTCGCGTGCTACTACCCTGAATAGCTGATAATAGAGCGTTCAACAGTATAGCGGCGACGATTATTGCCCTCACCTCGCGTGCTAATACCATGAATAGCTGATAATAGCGCGTTCAACAGTATAGCTGCGACGATTATTACCCTCACCTCGCGTGCTAATACCCT
>SDVV010002983.1:0-22040 GCA_016164225.1 Gammarus roeselii | reverse complement strand
GGTGTTGGGAGGTGTGCTAAACATCGAACAGAAGGTGGGTACAAATGATGGTCTGGGTGTTGGGAGGTGTGCTAAACATCGAACAGAAGGTGGGTACAAATGATGGTCTGGGTGTTGGGAGGTGTGCTAAACATCTAACAGAAGGCGGGTGCAGATGATGGGCTGGGTGTTGGGAGGTGTGCTAAACATCGAACAGAAGGTGGGTGCAGATGATGGTCTGGTTGTTGGGAGGTGTACTAAACATCGAACAGAAGGTGGGTGCAGATGATGGTCTGGGTATTGGAGGGTGTACTAATCATCGAACAGAAGGTGGATGCAGATGATGGTCTGGGTGTTGAGAGGTGGGTGAAAATGATGGTCTGGGTGTAGGGAGTCATTGGTAGTTCTGAATGACGGAGAGTTTTCATCTAGCTGAGGATAGATTTGAGGAGGTAGTGGTCCAAGGATATACGGTACAGATACACCGACCCTCTTCTCGTGCATTCATACACAAAACAAACCTACGCTCTTGTGCGCTATAGAGTCTAACCAGTACCTCGCTATACTCGCATCGGTTCAGGAATGTGTTCCGGGATCAGTGTCTACAGCATTGCCTGATGACAGCTTTCGCTGGTTTACCTCTCCTGCGTTACAATTGCCGGGCTCTCGCGCCCCCACATCCCGTGTTGTAATAAGATGCCAAGGAGGGAGAGCGCATCAGGGCTGCATCACAACCATTCTCCATTCACGCTTATTCAGTGCACGCTCCATTGCAGCCTACTTCACGCCATCCATTCTGTAGGCCTACGTTCACTCACCTCTCCTTTTATTAACCATCTTACCAATCTCTCATCCTCCATCCTCACCTTGTGCCCGAACCACCTCTGAACACGTGCGCATCCGTTTTCATTCGAATAACTGCATTATTAATTCTATCCTTCAGTATCTCCGGCCGTGCGGCTCTATCACTGTCTCGAAGGCATTCAACCTTTTCTTTCCGCTCTCGCCCAACGCGCTCCAGCCTCGTAGAATAGAGTCTGAACTAATTAATACTTTCTCATACAACCCTCTTTTTGCATTCATATTCGATATCCTACAGCTCTTTGAACTCTTCAGTTCACCCTACAGTCCTTCACTCTAGATTCAATCCAGTTTCCACAGTTCTTCTCCAGATGGAACCGATCTTTCTCCAATAACTCTATTTAGGCGGACATGGATTCCGATCGCATAGTCATTCTCTGAACATCTCATTACCCCGGCTCTTGCCTGTACAACTTCCCCGAATCTGTCGCCAGTGCCGTATCATCCTCAAATAGCGACTGACTCAACTGCCAACTCGTACTATTTGCTCCTCGAGCTGAAGGTGAGTAGAGGAGGTCTGAGTGGATTGAGGAAGTAAGGCTTGTTAAAAGAAGGAGGGTAGGCATTAGTCCGAGGCTGTTCGAAAGGTGAGGTGAATGGAACGGATGTGCAAGATCTATAACTTTAGTGAACTCAACTTTGATTTTTGTCTTGTTCCAGGTCAAAATCGGCGCGGAGAACATGATCCAGATGTACAGTTCGGGCCGCCTGCGGGACAAAAAACTGGTTGCCTCAGCGCAGCAGATGCTGGCAGACTCGCGAGCGAAGATTGAATACATTAAAATGAGGATCAATAAGGTCAAGCAGATGGAGAACGGCCTCAATACTGAATCTAATAAAGGTGAGCTCTTCTCGAGTAGCATGTACACTCACTTATTCCACTACGTTAAAAAAATATTCCTGTCGGAAATTTGCTGTTTCGATCTTCGGTGACGTCACGCATTGAACCACTTATAGCTAGGACCGGCCCTTAGGATTTCCGGGTTCGCTGTGGCTGAGAAGTACATTCTTTCAAACTCGTATCGACTTGATGCATATTCAATTGTTTAATCGATATTCATGATACTGCTTACTATAAAGTGCTCTGACGGAAATCTATTGGTTCCTAGTTCTTTTGTCATATTGCCTTGTCTTCCAGACTCTCCTCATCATTCATAAGTCTGTCCAAATTGGTTCGATGAATGGTTCGAATTGCCCTGCATCGTGTTACGCTCTTCTTGCATCCAACACTCCATTTTAAACTCTCTGCTGCACACCTATTTGTCTCTAGTTCATTTGTAGATAATCGTCTTGGGTCTAGCCCTTCCTGAACGCTCGAAATTGAAGCTGTATTCTCCTGCTTTCTTTACCGGGTATACCGATCAAAGATACCGTAGCTCTAGAACACTCATGTCCTGCTCTAGTCCAAGTGAACGAAGACCACGTTCTCAACCCCCTCCAATTTATTATTTCGACGCCCCTGCTACTACAACGGTTTTGAATGCCAGTGCCTCTCGTTTTAGTGCTCGGTGAACCTAACATCTTACCCCGTTTCACCTGTGATATCGTTGCTACGACTCATCTCCATCATTAGGCCACAATACTGGTGCTCTCCTTCCAGCGCTCTCTATTCCCATAAACTCGATACCTTGCTTGCTGCCCTCACGTGTAATATCTCTACACATATTGTTAACCCTCTTTTTAGCAAAATAGTGATCTACTGCTTCACAGCGCGTCATCTATACACGGCAAACATTGGTATTCCTACCGATCGATGTAGGAACTCTGGGAGCAGTTGTATTCCATACCATTAACTGAACAGGGCTTCTGGTTTTGAGCAGTTATGCTTGTCTCGGGGTTACGAGACAAAATTACGCTGGACCTTGTGCTAATCAACTTTTTAATTAGAACAATATTCTGTATGATTGAATTTCTACCTTCGAATTTTGGGTGTCGGCGTTAGTAGTCTTGAAGAAACTCTTTCTGGCATTTTTTATAACAAATGTTAATACCTGAAGACCCCCTTCCCTCCCCAGGCAACTGTTAGGTTCACACACCCTTATTTCCCTTCAGATTCCCCTCTTCTTCACCCTTCACTATCTCTCCTTTTCTCTCCCATCGTGATTTGCTTGACTTTTATTTACCTTATTTGCGTCTTATGTTTAGTTCAAATTTCCTTCAACTTGTCTTAGACTCCTTAACTCTTTTAATAGTCGTTGCTCACAAACACACACAATCCAGTGCGACATTATGCCCTCTGAAGGGATATTACTGATAATTGCACTTGTATACCGAAACCCAAGAATAACAGAAGGAGAAAAAGATGTCTGCTTTGACGAATTGGAAAATATTTTCTCATCCCATGAGAGTTTCTTTATGGGGGGATTCAACCTTCCTGACACCAATTGGACAACACTAGGAGCTGAATTACGAGGCGGCAGATTGATACGATTCATCAATAATAACAACCTTGAACCGTACGTACTGTGGGGTGGTGGGCAATGAGCGGGCGGACGAAGCGGCGCGAAGAGCTGCAGCGGCGCCTGACCCAGCAGAACAGCGTCCACTCCCATATTAAGGATTTTACCCAGCGATCAAAAGAGCTGTTGGAAATAAATGGGACATGAAATGGTCTGATGTTCCTATGAGAAATAAATGGCGTACTATTAAAGACACACCCATACCCTGGGTCTCATCAAGCAACCGATCTCGATGGCTAAGGTAACTCTATGCCGATTGAGGTTTGGACATAGACCTACGCAGAGACACCTAATGGAGGCGTCGCCATCTCCTTACTGCATGGACTGTCTAGTCCCTCTTACAAGAGCCCATGTCTTGGCAGAGTGCCCCACATGGACGGAATGTCGACGCACATACTTCCGCAGGAGCCGGTTTCTGGACCTTCCTAATATATTCCGCCCAATGCTTATTGAGTTCCCTCAGAGACAATTCAGTGCGGAACCGCTTCTCAGCTACCTTCAAGAAACCAGCCTCCTAACTGAAATCTGATCTGTTGTGAATTGATCATACTTAATCTTACTTACCGAAAAAATCTTCCATACCGGAGGACCACCGTTTTCTTTGCTCACTTTGAGTACGACACATTTGTGACCTCTCCCTATACCCCTGTAAACAGTAGTGACCTAAGCATGCCGTGAGTCGAAACAATTCCGGAGACTGAGGATGATTTGTCGATGACTTGATGCAGCGCTGGCTGCTGGTTTGACGTTCTGTGCCAGAAGGACATTGACTCCAGTGCACTAGAAAGCGTTGACACTCTAATCTAAACAGTACGTGGAAGAACCAACCAGAGGACATAACATCTTGGATCTTGTTTTATCGACTGACGAACAATTAGTAGAACTAGTAACAGTTAAAGAAAAATAGGCGATCACCATACTATTGAATTCCAACTCACAGCAAATCGAACTATACGGGAACCAGCACGGTATAACTACAATTTTCGGAGAGCGAACTTTGACGGCTTGAAGGAAGAAATAACAAACATAGACTCTGTGCCCCAATTCGATGGCAGGACCGCTGATGAATGCTTTGCAAGCAAGCAAGCGATACATCCCGTCGAGAAAAGTACAAATAAATAACTCCTCTTAGCTGAAAAAAATGAAGTTCAAGAAGCAATTGCTCGTCGACAGACATTGTATCAAGCCATGAGAGTCAGAAGAAGCAGATGAGCAGGCTGGCAGAAGAGTTCGAAGTGCCAAGAGAAACAAGGTGAAAAATGTTGCTAAATTGGCCAAGCGCAATCCTAAAGGGTTTTATGCATTTGTGAACGAGAGGCGTGTTGTTTGTGACGGCATTGGCCCTCTGCAAAATAGTGCAGGTGATCTAAAATCCTCCGATGCAGACATGTCTATGATACTCGCTGAATATTTTAACCGTTAGAAAATATTCACTTCCTCATTGGTGAAGTAGAGGAACAACTCGACAAACTAAATATTTACAAATCTACAGGAACAGATAATCTACATCCAAGAATATTACGGAGCCTCTCCGAAATCATAAATAGTCCACTGACGGAGGTCTTCAACAGGTCTATGACTACTGGAATAATTTCTCAAGATTGGAAAACAGCAAACATCTCAGCCATATTCAAAAAAGGTAGTATGCAAGAGCCAGGAAACCATAGACCAATCAGTCTCACATCTGTGGTCGGCAAAACCATTCAAAGGTCGAAAAAATAACAAGTATAACACATCACCTAACCACCTCATCAAGGAAACCCAACACGGTTCAGAAGTAAACTTAGCTGCCTGACCAATCTCCTGGATTTTTTCAACTAGGTAACATTGATATACGATGAAACCAAACCTGTCGACCTTATCCATCTTGACTTTCCAAAAGCGTTTGATGAGGTCCCCCCCCGAACGCCTATTGAAAAAATGGAGGCGCTTGGCTTAACTGGAAACGTTGCCAGGTGGCTCCAAAACTAGCTCACAGGCCGCAAACAACGGGTCTGTGTCGGCCAAGGGAAAGGTTCGTGGGCTGCGGTAACTCCAGGAGTACCCCTGGGCAGTGTTCTTGTGCCCCTTCTTTTCATAATTTATATAAATGACCTGGACACCGACATAGTCAGCAAGCTAACAAAATTTGCTGACGACACTAAACCCTGCCACAAATCGGACTGTGAACAGGATCGCAGAATCATTCAAAAAGATTTTGATAAACTAATGGACTGGTCTGATAAGTGGCAAATCAACTTCAATGTTGAAAAATGCACTGTTATGCACATGGACCACAAAATTTAAATCTGCTTACGTTATGGCAGACCAGCATAAGACTGAGGTCGACCAACTACTACACCTTGGACTATTAATCACCGGAGATCTTGAGTGGAAAAACCAAGTGGAAGCTAGCTACAAGAGAAGCAATGGAGTCCTTGGCTTTATATCCAGAAATTTCCACTACAAGTCCAGGGACATCGTGCTTCCATTACATACTTCACTCGTCAGTCCTCAAATGGAATTTGCCGTACAATTTTTGTCACCTCACCTAAGAGGGGATATTAACAATATGGAACGCGTGGAGCACCGAGTCACAAAAAATATTCCGGAAATGAGAAATGAGACATCCGCAAAGACTCGACGAACTTCAACTGATATTACATGAAAGAAGACGACTTAGAGGCCAGTTAATAGAAACTTTCAAATACCTAAATGGATTTACTAGAGCTAGCCCCGAGGGCCTCTTTGATCAAGACTATAACCCAAGAAGCAGAAATAACGAGCAAAAACTGCAGCTAAAACCATTCAGAACATCAGTGGCTGAGAATTTCTTTCCCATCAAAATACCAACAATTTGGAACAGTCGTCCACATGATGTGGTTAACTGCAATAACGCAAACACCCTCAAAAAAACGCATCGATAAACACTGAGAGACTAATCCACCCCCTTTTTAAGAAAATGTGATGTGAGGTCTAGTGATGGTATCGGTGAAAAATGGCCGATACTTTGAAATATATTGGTGTCATATAACAGCATTGTGCTTTAACAGTGAACAAAAATATTACAGTTTATTATTATTACGCCGTGGCCGAGTGGTTAGCGTATCCGACTGCAGTGTCAGCCTCTGGTGCTGCATGTCGCGAGTTCGAGCCTCGGCAGGGACACGGCGGTCTTGTGGCGGGGAGATTGGGCTCCTCCCCCCTCTGTGTCTGCCTAACCTAGCCACCCCCCTAACTAGGGGGAAACAGCTGTATGTCTATACATACATACATTTAAAAAAAAATGTGTAGATATGCATTGGTAGTTTTGTAATGAAATTATTACGATTATTTGAAATACACTCTAATTTCAAGTTCCAACATTAATAGGCAGTGTGAACTGAGTTAGACTCACACTATGTATGTATTCATTGATGACGTATAGTACAGATACAGACACTAGGCCGAAATCCCCCAGCAAGGGGGGGTGGCCGACGGCAAGGCGCACCTCACACTCTCATACACTCGCACACCTTAGCTCTTTTGGGCCAAAAGGTCCGGCCGGGGACCCCGCAACACACCCTTTGGGTCACGAGTGCGGCTCGAGGTCAATCAAGTCGGCAGCAGGGCCCGACAGCGTGACTGATTAACCCCTGCCACGTCATGATGACCGGGCCCTCCCGCCCACGACCATCCTGTCTCTCAACGATATGCCTGGGGCGGGAAGCCACATCAGAGGCAGCGTCTTGACTTATCCGTTCACTATCTTTCTCCACTCACGCCTATCCAGTGCACGCTACCTCCACACTCACGTCTCTCCTTCCTAACGTATGCTTCACACCATCCATACACCTAAACTTCGGTCTCCCTCTAGGCCTTCGTCCACTCGCCTCTGACTTCAACACCTTTTCCTCCAATCTCCCTTCATCCATCTCCACAATGTGCCCGAACCATCTCAGAACACACGATTTAACTCAGTACTTTAACTTCTTCACCATCCCCGTTCTAATGCGAACCACGTCGTTAGTGAACCTGTCTCTCAGCGACACTCCAGCCATGCTCCACAAACATTTCATCTTGAAAACATTCAACCTTCTTCTCTCCTCTGCTCTCACCCCCAAGTCTCAGTTCCGTACAGCACAGTTGGCACAACGACACCCTCAGCCCCCTCTTTGCTTCCATCTCCAACGTCCTGCAGCTCATAATGCTTTCCAGTGCAGTCAACACTTTACACCCCTTCTTCACTCGCGACTTCACCTCAGTTTCCACTAATTCAGTCTTCTTCACATGGGAGCCCGGTTACTTAAAACACTGAACTTCTTCCAACAACTCTCCATTTAGGGTGACACTAATTTTGCTCGCATCGACAGTCCTCGAGCATCTCATTACTTTACTCTTACCCACGTTCACTCGAAGCTTCCTCCTCTCACACACTCTATCAAACTCAGACACTAGCCTACATAGCTTCTCCTCTGAATCCGCAACCAGGGCCGTATCGTCCGCAAATAGCAACTGGCTCAGCTGCCAACTACGCCCATTCGCTTCCAACAGGAAAGCCCTGGAAATTTTTTGGAAGAACCCAGATGTACGTGAAAATTTCGTATGCTGTGTAGGAATTAGAACCATCGAGAAAGGCTAGGCGATTAGTATGAGTGTAGGGCAGGTGGAGGCCGTTATGGCATATCAATATCGTATAATGAATTTGGTTCATGTATTTCTGACACAAATTGTGACTAAATTATATTTGTTTATTTTTGATAGAAATCAAAGTGAAACGTTGCCGTGTGTTCTGCCATTGATTATGTGGAGATGAAAAGAAAGTACCTAGGTATATAGGGAGATCGGAATAGTTATCGTTTTTGACAGGCTATGAAGCGCCTGTACACACTCGCGAGGCTCGGCATTTATGTATACAAAATGTGCGGGAAAATAAGTTTCGATGTACGGAAAAGCCACGGATTTTTTCACCCGAAGCTATCGACACCCTGCGTTTGGAAGGACAGTGGAGGTAACGAGGTAACGTGCAATGGATTGACGTGCAGTGAGAACTGTTGTGAATGGTGGACCTGACATGTTTTCCTTCCTTTGTCGTCTCGTCGAGAAACGGGATGAACGTGGGTGGGGTAAGGCCCGGCAATTGTGACTAATCAGGAATAAACCAGTAAACGCTGTCCGGTCCTGCTCCTGTTGGTGATCTCGGAACTCATTTCTCGCCTAACGTGTGTGTTGCGGGGTCTCCTGGCAGCGCCCTTCAACGTTGAATTGCTAGCTAAGTTCGGGTTTTGTGTGAGAATACTTGAGACAAGTGCGAGTTGCGTCCTGCCGTCGGCCATCCTCTTGCATTGGTTTGGAGCCTTTTGTCAGTATCTGTAACTCCAATTTCATCATCCAGGTAACATGCACGGCACGTACAACCTGTACACACCGGTCGGCGTGCGGGTGGAGGAGCTGGTACACCGCTTGCACGTGGAACGACGCTGCATGGAGGGCGCCAGGAACGCCGTCAGGACACTGCAGACCGGCAAGGTGGTCGTCGATAAGAAGTACCAGCAAGAGGTGAGTACTTCTCGGGAATGGTGGGATTAGGGAAGAAACTTGTCTGAGAATCGCGCTGTAGGACGTAGATAGATCAGCTTGAGATCATTTGTGTGTAGTGTTTTTGTTGCTAAGCCATCGAAATCCCGGGGCTAACCAGAACCCACTTGTGGTGCTCATTTTGTGTCTGTATCCGATGGATGCCCAGGCTCTATAGGCTCCCTCTGTGATGCGCGTAACCATTGAATGCTGTTCCGCAGTTTAGACACGTCTGTGTGAGAACAACATTTACTTTCGATTTAAGAAATCTTTTCTACCGAGACGTGAATTACTCAGTTGATATGAAGTATTGTGGTGAGACAGATGGGTCATCCGCGCAAACGCCCGGCGTCTCTCACTGGACGGACCTCTGCTAGAACGGACCGAAGAGAGGCGCATTGTCAACTCCCACGTAGGGAAACTGCTATAATGTGCTAGCTGAAAAGAAGGCCTTACGGACAGCTGGTGGTAACAGTTGAGTAAACGACTGCTGTAAAGTTCTAGCAGGTAAAAGAACGCGAAAATAGTTGTTGATTGAAAAAATCGCTACAAATTACTAAACTGCGCCCTTTATACAGTCATTCCCCGTCCTACAGAATACACATCTATGCATGGACGCAACTCATGCTTTAGCTGATCATAGAGCTAGACGGCTTCCTTTACAGTCATTTCCCAACCTACAGACAACACATACATGCGTGAACACAACTCTTGCTCTGGCTGATCATAGAGCTAGACGACGCCCTTTACAGTCATCCCCCAACCTACTGACAACACATCTATGCATGAACACAATTCTTGCTCTGGCTGATCATAGAGCCAAAACCGTACTACGGAGTCGCTTACCGAAGGTTGACATGGAGTTGTTGGGGTTGCCAAGGTGTGACCTGGTTCACCTGTCGAGGCTCGGGTACGGGCGCCACACGGCCCTCCAGTCATACCAAAACATGAACTGTGGAAAGCCTCTTGCGACCTGTTCCTGTGATACCGGGTCGTGCCCATTACTGTCGAGCACGTCAGGGCGTCGTGCTTTGTTTTTGCTCCCGGCAGGCTCAATCATAATATCACGTCGGCGTGTTATCTGTAGTAGAACCCGCGAAACCGCATACATTTCCTCAGGGGTTTGGGCCTAACATAGGGAGGGACCCGCTCTGGTCGCCAATTTCCCAACTTGCACATGTTGGTGGATGTCTAGGCTTCCGGGTTGTGCGCCGGCCGTGGCTCCACCCGCCGCTGGAGAAGTTGAAGCTAAGCAACAACAACAGCAATAACGGTGTTATTGACGTGACAGCTGAAAATTATTTCTGATTTGGTGATAAGATAGATTTTTTGATGTCTTGATCGATATGCGGAGTAACTACTGTAGCCATGAAAACGTGAGTACATATCTAAAAAATACTGTCGTTTACTATTAGACGTGATGTCACTTTTAATCACGATGTTTAACTCGCAACAATCTAGAAAAATAATCCTTCTCACGCGCTGCCCCTAGTTAGGCTAGTTGGTTTCTGACAATATTCCCGGGGAATGTTCAGTCGCTACTGTGTTTAGTTCACCATCTCTTGCTTCCTTGCAATACGAGAAATTTTTGAAAGACTATACGCGAAACTTGATATTTTTCCAGGAGAAAGTTGTTGTTGGAGCTGATGAAATTCGTTTGCTGATGTTGTTCAACGGTTGGTGTTGTGTGGTGTTGTGTTTCATCGGCTGATGTGTTTCACCGCCCGCCCCCCTAGGCATCCGATAGGTTCACGTGCCGCACGCAGTCGCGGCCCAACCTCGGGACTGAACAGCCTTATTTTCCCTCCGACCCTCCTCTTCTTCACCCTTCTCTATCTCTTCTTTTATTTTCCTCATTCGCATCTTATGTTGAGTTCAATTTCCCTTAAACCTGTCTCAGACTCCTTTATAACTCTCCTAATAGTCCTGATAGACACACACATACACACACACATCTACACACACTCACACACATACACACACACCCACACACACTCACACACACACAGGCGCGCGCACGCACACAAATACGCACACGCACACTGAATTCTACACATACCGGTTCTAACTATTCTCCTTTCGGGTGGCAAAAAAAAAAAAGTTGCGCTCTTTCTTCGATGCAACCTTTTTCTTCGACTGTACCTTCTTTCCGTTCTTACTGTTCTCGTGCGTGAAATTCCATACACCTAGTGTATATCTCATGCGTAGGATCCACGTTTTCTGTTCTTCATCTTCCTCCTCAGCAGGTGTTGGAGCGCGTAGCTCGGCACCTTAAGGACTACTGCGAATCCTTGGGGCTCTGAAGCAGGGTAGGTAGTGTGTTGATTCTCCTTACTGCCATCCGGTGAGTGCTGGGACCATATGGCCTCAGCACCTTAGGAGTCCTTGTACCTCCTTTGGCACCCGTGCATACCATAGACGTTCGCCGAGTAAAGGACTTGACTTTTTGCAGTAGTAAACCCAACTCGAACATTGCAATAAAAAATCGAAGACTAACTTGATGCAGAAATGTTTGCTGGTTTGACAGAAGGACGATGGCTCCAGCGCCCTAGAAAACCTCGTTACTCTAATCTAATCTATGTTTCGCCGGCTGCTGTTGTGCTTCACCTGCTGATGTTTCGTTTAGCCTTATGTTTTTTAGCCCGCCAAGACAGCATCGTTCATCGCACTGCCTGTCCACCCAAACGGGAGCAGTTTAAATGTACCCGCGTGTATTGGTCTCCACAACCCTAATTGTTCCTCGAGGCAATTGTCTCCGAGCGGTTCAGTCAGCTCACGTGGCCCGTGCGTGGAGAGCTGCACCTCTTCACTCAAACGATCACTTCCCATAATTTCAGATCAAGTCTGTGTATTCAAGCTAGCTTTTTTTCTGCCGAATCCCCCTTTTTGGGGGATCGGGTCTAGTGTCTGTAGCTGATTAAGTGGTCGTTCATTTGAAGTTGGAGTGTGCACAACAAGATCAACACTGCGTATGGCTGATCTTGTATTCTTCGGTGAATGCGCTTTTCTTCCCCCATGTTATCTCGATAATGCTTGTGCATTATCCGTAGAATTTAGTCAACTTTAACATAGTGGAACTGTTGATGTGTTTCTTTTCTCTGCGACGATTCAACAATTCAACAGTCCCCAAACATGTGTCTGTCATATTGTTGAAGTGGTGTTGATTGTTGCTGGTCCAAAAACGAAGCGATGCGTGACACTTGATATATCATTTACCAATTCTGATGAATCTATAAGTGGTTAGCAGCTGTCGTATTTTATTAGGTAATTCAAATTATGTGTAGCGTTGCTTAGTAGTCCAGTAGCTTAGGTGACATAAATACCGCGCTTATTTGCATGGGGATTTTGCTCGTGAGAAGTTGGTCGTTTTTTGCTGTTATCACGGGTCACAGCGTAACTGCCATCCAGGAAAGGGGAAAACTGTATTCTGTGTTAATGATGAAGTCCTAATGTTTTCTTACGTTTGGATTTTCAACAATCCTGCAATATGATTTCAATTTCGTTGCGAATAATTTTTGCATTACTAGTTATATAATTCTGCGGTCCACTGTTGGGGCGGGCATCTACTTCGGCGGACATATTAACCTGATCATTTTTTCTGGTAAAATTTCGTAGTGAAGTGGCATTGGGGCACACGTAAAACTTTTAAGTATTCTTCTAAGTCCCAAGAGGAATGATTTCAACCTATACAATGGAGAAATGGTATATTGTAGTTCACATTAGAACTTCTTGGTATGAATTGATCGACACATCTGAGAATGCCTCTTCTCAAATAGCTGCTCATGACGTCACTGTGGGTCTCTCAGTCGGTCGCTCCGCCGGGCAGATTCCGTTGCCCCTCCTCCGGTCGGGGTTGCCCTGTAGTTAACGACCCTCGCGTAATGGCTTCCGAAGGCCGCGTCGGGGCTTACATTCGTGCGCTCTAAACGCCTTCCAAGTACGCATTTTTCTCACTCCTCTCTCCGAGCATTCGGCTCAACTTTAAACTAGGTTAACAACGTGAGTGTTTCGGTAGGAAAACAATAGAGTAGTCATCTTGTTAACACACTTTTTGAGGCACGACGTCGATAAGTTCGGACTGAATACGGCCTGTTCTTCCTCGCTTGAGACCACGACACGTAACCCCGGCGTGCGCTGTATCGCTACTGCATTCCCGAGTGATGGAAGTCCTCTTGGAAACCACACCAGCGATATCACGACAGCAATTCAACGCCGGCGATACCACGACTTCGGTACCAGAATAGCGATACCTACGACTCGCGTTCTACCTACTGCATTCCTAAGTGAGGAGAGCCTTCTCCGATACCTCAATAGCGATAAAGCGACAGCGATGCCTATTTCCGCGCGCGCTGTCGTTGCTGCCTTTCTGTGTGATCGGGACCCTCTTCTGCATGGTGTTGCGTGGTGCTGCGGTGACGGCCAGCAATGCGGCGTGACGCGAATTGCCACGTGGTTAATGGCTCGTTGCGTTGGTCAGGGCGGACAAGAGCAATTATACGTGGCGAGGGGAAGATGGAGGATTCTCGAAGATGGGCTTGTATGTTTATCGGCAATGGGAGGTCCAGTTTAGAGCCTCGTCGACTGTCGGCTCTGAATGGCGTGTTTTCATTTCTGTCGTTCTCATGTGCGAGGTTTCCTTCGCATTGAAGATTTCACGGATGTTATGCTCGTATGCTATTTCTTCATGTTTTGACGGCAATGGACGTTGACGTTACGAACGAACGAAACCAATCTAATCCAATCAGACTTGATGTCATTTTTATGAGCACTGATCGATTTTACTTTCATTTTCTTTACCTCATCGAACAGTGTGGGCATTTGAGACTTGTTTGAGTTTTGTTCAGCAACTCGCCCTTTGCTGTTCAATCTTGATGTGAAGCCGATGATCAATGTGTTGCACGACACACCGTCATCTTGCAGTTGATGCAGAGCCGCATGGCGATTGTAATAATAAACTTCGCCTCTCGGGTACGGGTTAGCGCCGTATTGGTCCCTGGCAGGTTCAGTTCTGTATACCTGTGCTGAAATGAACATTTGACACCAGAGATTGTCTACATCAAAGAAGTGTTTGAGTTTGTGCAACTGTTTTATTTTTTTCTATTCCCTCCGAAAGTTTTCAAATCCTTGCACCACAAAAGTTATCAACTCGGAGTATGCGCGGCGGCGCGCAAGTTGAGTGTGAAATTCAATCTTCAAACTGCTTTGCGTCTTGAGCAGTGTGCATTTACACACAGTTGCATGCGTCTTAGTTGAGCGTATCGGTCAGATAAATAATAGAATAATTGTTTTTTCAAAATGTTTTTCAATAACGTCAATCGCATATGCCTCGACTATATCGACTAACAACATCTTGATCTTGAAGCGCTGGAGCCGTCTGTACGGGCTTCGTGCTGCGCGATACGAAGCGTTTAAGCGCGTCTCGATCCTTCAGCTTTCAGTCTGTTTTACAGCTGTCTCATCGCCCCAAGAGCCGCTCTAGACTCGTTAACCCATTTACTTAGTCAACTTTGTAGTGTTCGAACCCGCAGCTCGGCGTGGCACCAATGAGGGTTTCCCGAGTACCACAATGCTGCCAGTTTTTTCAACAGCTGTGTGAGGAATCGTTTGCTGAGTGCTTTGTTGACATTCCGTTCTTATTCCGGCTAATCTCATGTGAACGTTTTCTGACGTTTCGTTTTCATTACGCATGGCATTTTTTTTTATTAGCCAGGAAGGACTCTTGTTAATACACGACTTTCAATTATTTATGAGAACTGTCGACTAATGATTGATAAGGTTCGACAAATTTGGTGTGAATGCTCCCACAATGCCAGCAGCTGCGTTACAGGCTTTGCTTCTCTAATACTAGAAACAGCATTACACGCCCCTGCTCCCATAATGCCAGCAGCTGCATTACAGGCTTAGCTTCTCTAATGCTAGAAGCAGCATTACACGCCCCTGCTTCCATAATGCCAGCAGCTGCATTACAGGCTTTGCTTCTCTAATGCTAGAAGCAGCGTTACACGCCACTGCTTCCATAATGCCAGCAGCTGCATTACAGGCTTTGCTTCTCTAATGCTAGAAGCAGTATTACACGCCCTTGCTTCCATAATGCCAGCAGCTGCATTACAGGCTTTGCTTCTCTAATGCTAGAAACAGCATTACACGCCCCTGCTCCCATAATGCCAGCAGCTGCATCACAGGCTTTGATTTTCTAAAGCTAAAGGCAGCATTACACGCCCCTGCTTCCATAAAGCCAGCAGCTGCATTACAGGCTTGCTTCTCTAATGCTAGAAGCAGCATTACACGCCCTTGCTTCCATTATGCCAGCAGCTGCATTACAGGCTCTGCTTTTCTAATGCTAGAAGCGGCACTACACGCCCCTGCTCCCATAATGCCAGCAGCTGCATTAAAGGCTTTGCTTCTCTAATGATCGAAGCACCATTACACGCCCCTTCTCCCACAATGCCAGCAGCTGCATTACAGGCTTTGCTTCTCTATTGCTAGAAGCAGCATACACGCCCCTGCTCCCATAATGCCAGCATCTGCATTACAGGCTTTGCTTCTCTAATGCTAGAAGCAGCATCACACGCCCCTGCTTCCATAATGCCAGCAACTGCATTACAGGCTTTGCTTCTCTAATGCTAGAAGCAACATTACACGCCCCTGCTTCCATAATGCCAGCAGCTGCATTACAGGCTTTGCTTCTCTATTGCATGAAGCAGCATTACACGCCCCTGCTCCCACAATGCCAGCAGCTGCACTTCAGGCTTTGCTTCTCTATTGCTAGAAGCAGCATTACACGCCCCTGCTCCCATAATGCCAGCAGCTGCATTACAGGCTTTGCTTCTCTAATGCTAGAAGCAGCATCACACGCCCCTGCTCTCATAATGCCAGCAGCTGCATCACAGGCTTTGCTTCTCTAATGCTAGAAGCAGCATTACACGCCCCTGCTCCCATAATGCCAGCAGCTTCATTTTTGCTTCTCTAATGCTAGAAGCAGCATTACACGCCCCTGCTCCCATAATGCCACCAGCTGCATTACAGGCTTTGCTTCTCTAATGCTAGAAGCAGCATTACACGCCCCTGCTCCCATAATGCCATCAGCTGCATGACAGGCTTTGCTTCTCTATTGCTAGAAGCAGCATTACACGCCCCTGCTCCCATAATGCCAGCAGCTGCATTACAGGCTTTGCTTCTCTATTGCTAGAAGCAGCATTGCACGCCCCTGCTCCCATAATGCCACCTACTGCATTACAGGTGTTGCTTCTCTATTGCTAGAAGCAGCATCACACGCCCCTGCTCCCATAATGCCAGCAGCTGCATTACAGGTGTTGCTTCTCTATTGCTAGAAGCAGCATTACACGCCCCTGCTCCCATAATGCCAGCTGCTGCATTACAGGCTTTGCTTCTCTAATGCTAGAAGCAGCATTACACGCCCCTGCTCCCATAATGCCAGCTGCTGCATTACAGGTGTTGCTTCTCTATTGCTAGAAGCAGCATTACACGCCCCTGCTCCCATAATGCCAGCAGCTGCATTACAGGCATTGTTTCTCTATTGCTAGAAGCAGCATTACACGCTCCTGCTCCCATAATGCCAGCAGCTTCATTACAGGCGTTGCTTCTCTATTGCTAGAAGCAGCATTACACGCCCCTGCTCCCTTAATGCCAGCAGCTGCATTACAGGCGTTGTTTCTCTATTGCTAGAAGCAGCATTACACGCCCCTGCTCCCATAATGCCAGCAGCGCCACTTCCTAGAGCCCGCTGTCGTTGCCCCAAAATAGCCGCCCTCAGCTGAGGCTGCGTGTTGCTGCCACTGCAGTACTGATTTATACCGACCCTTCATTATTGCCTCATTGTGCCACTACGGGCAGTGGCACTCGGAGAACGGCATAATCCCCTCTCCCCCCCCCTCACAAATGGATATTTGGGTGCTTGACAGCAACGTGTTAGCCAGTATAAATAGAACCAATACAATATCACCTAATTTAATCATGTTATTTCTGATGAGTAGCGTCTGTCTAATACTAATACATAGCAGTGACATTTGTTGTGTGTCCGTGAAATCTTCGATGATCAATCGTTTCAATTTTTCGCGCTGTTTGATTTGATGATGGAATCGGAGCAGTTGGAATCCGGTTGAGGCTTTAGAGGTGCGATCTATCAACAACTCAGAGTAACCTTAGGAGCGGCCGTTCAGCACAACAACAGTTACCGGTTATCAAATGTTAATGTCTGCGTGTTGTTACCAAGATCAATGAACGACACCAAAACACGGAGGCTCTTCTAAACCCATTATATTGAGATAGTCATGTTCATGTTCGCCAAATGGCAGCACCGCTGTCCTATTAAATTGAAGGCAATTTCCCCCTGCCGTCATCCGTGCCAAGATACAATATGTTATTTCAGTTGCCGGCTATTTCGTTTCAATGCGGTATCATAAAGACCACTATTGATATTCATTAATGAAAAACTGTTGGTCCAGCTCCCAGAGGGCGCCTGCTCGTCCTGTAGTAGTTTATTGCCTCTGAAGTTACGTTTTCTGTTGAACTCACAAAATAAAACGTGACATTCAGTTTGTCCGAATGTTTGTCTTGATGGATAAGAAAGGCCTAATTATTGCATAGTCATAGTTTCAAATTCGTTGTGTAGATAACTGCTCTTAGCGACCAGAACTGTCTTCCCCCTACCCCCCCTTCAAATGCAAACATCCAAGTCCCCGATTCACTTGTCTACAGCTTAGAACAATCTGGCCTATTTTTCGGTTGGTTGCCTCGTTCTCGTTTACCTGGCGTGGGCAAGCCGTCCATCGTCACGTAAATGGCCCCGTGATGGCCTAATGTTGTTTGTTACTGCTGCCCGCCAGTCTGGGCATGTGTCCCTGGCTGCCACCCTTCCTGTCCCTTGTCCCCCACATGATGTTCCGCCCTTCCTCACTTCTTCAGTGTTGTCCCTCAGGCTAGCCAGATGTATTTATGCTACCGGTATCAGGGAGTTTCTTGTCTTGCCTCAGACACGGAATTTATTTCGTCCCCATTTTGGTATACTTGGTTTCGGAACAGATCTTGATTGGTCGCTTGGGAGGACGTCGAAAACTCCGGACCAACTGCAGCGGGGAGCATGAAAGTGTTTAGTCGTCTAGATACAGGCACAATTAACATAGGTCAGAGCAAGGTTTATGACATGGATACTGTCAAAACTACCTTGTGTCAGAGCAAGATTTCGACTAATAGCGGGTGTGCTCAACATTTTCAATCTGCGAGAGCTCTGACGTCATAACGGCTATTACCGCTGTGACGTCAAAGCTCGCTTATTCTTTTGACGTGAAGCAAAACAGTTTTTGTATCTGGTAGATGTACGGTGTTTTCTCTGATCAACCAGTGTTGATGCCAATTCATTTTAATGACTAACCGGCATCCGTTCCTGGGTGTAGTATGTACGCTCTTTGTTTTAAATGTCCCACGCACCTGCGTGCTCCAACTGCCATGGGAGTATGGAAGCTGCATTTGTTTAGTAACTTGGTGCATCTGCAACGCATTTAATAGAAATTAGAAACTGCTTCAAGTGTCTGTTCAGCGCCATTTTTCATGAACGATTTTAACTGATATTGCAGATGTTTATTTGCAATATGATGTTACAATAGAATCATCGGCTACCATTGGGCAAACTGTTTCTGAAATAGTCTCTTGATGCTGAAGGTTTTTGATGCCATAAGCTATTTTTCTAGCACATATTCAGATTAATAATAAACCGTTTTGGATAGTACAAACCGTCAACTTCAAGATGTGAGACGTCGAAAACGTTGGTCAAAACGATCTAATTTTTTAACTGTTGTACTATGTTGCATGAATCTACATTATAACAAATGTTTCAGTGGCAGTTACATTGAAATATTTGTAAGAACCTTCATTTTAATTTAAACTCGGCAGCTATGGAGATTAATATATTTTACTATTCGACTGCTGATATACTGCTTCTATTTTTTTAGTTTCTGTCACTGACTTGGTCTCGTTGATGTAACGTTAAGACTATAAACGAATAATAAATAAATAAGTCATCCTACCTAGACTTGTCTGGCTCTGACCTAGGCTTGACCGGTTCTGACCTAGGCTTGGCTGGCTCTGACCTAGGCTTGGCTGGCTCCGACCTAGGCTTGGCTGGCTCCGACCTAGGCTTGGCTGGCTCCGACCTAGGCTTGGCTGGCTCCGACCTAGGCTTGGCTGGCTCCGACCTAGGCTTGGCTGGCTCTGACCTAGGCTTGGCTGGCTCCGACCTAAGCGAGGCTGGCTCCTACTTAGGCGAGGTTGGTTCCTACCTAGGCGAGGCTGGCTCCTACCTAGGCGAGGTTGGCTCCGACGCCTATACATATTACGAGACAGTCTCAAGCTCTCAGTTGTCCTACAGCCATGCCAGATGTCATTATTAGCATATAGTACGGTTATACGAGAATATTGTATGGTACAGCTGTTGAAACTAATTTTGTTCCCAATGGAATTATACACGTAAAAATATTCGACTAATTATTATTTGTGAAACAGGTGAAGTGTAAATTTTGGCCGGGTCTGCACTTGAAGATCTGATCGCCTCGAATGTCAAGTTAGTTGTGCATGGCCTATGCCCTTTGCTATTGATTTAGCTACATGTTGTTCTTACGTTTGTCTTGTAAGAGCTGCTGCTTAATCCTGCTGCTTAGACGTTCTGTAGCTAATAAAGACTGGTGACACCGAGGGATGACCGCTTCACATTGCTTATATGTTTCTATACATATGATACCTGGAATAGTCAGTATAATTAATCTCCAATTAATTTTACAATTTTTATAATGAATAGTGAGCCAGTTTTCCATGATTAAATAGCTAAGATGGTCACTGAATGATCACTGTTAATGTCTAAGCGCAGCCTATTGTTGTAGAAGAGATCGAGCGCAATTGTGCTCAGGCATTTCATTGTTCATCAGGTAATCACGTTCCTCCACCTTTGATGAGGGGTTGACTGCACGAAGATCACTTTTGCGTGTGATATGTTGACTGAAATGATCATTTGATTTGTGTAATCATTAACTGTAACCTGGAGTGATTAAACACTGCCGTACTGTTTTCCTATGTAAGCTTTATAGACATAAAGACGTCCCAGTTACGTTTGTATCTCTAAAGGGCCGTGAGGTGCCCGCACCTTAACCTCGGCGGTTGAACCTTGTGCACCCCTGGTTAACCCGAAAAACGTCCACCTACGGTGGGTAACTATAACCGTGTTGGCTCTATGATCACCTAGTGGAAATGTTCTGAAGTGTGTAGCTACTTGTTTATGCGTAGATGTGTTTTGTAGGTTGTAGAACGGTGGTGTGAGCAGAAGTTTGCTGCTGGTGTATTTTGTATATTTGCTCGGCCTTGTCGCTCCTGGTGGCGTAGAGGCTGACCTTTCTGCTTACGAGAGTTTGGAGGTTCTGTGACGGCCCTCTTTTCTGCTGTTTGTCGTTCATTGCTGCATCGTCTTCATCGTTGCTGAATAATACACATTTATTTGCAACCTCAATGTTTGGAAATTTCTCTGCTTGTGTTGCCTCTTCAGCCTTTCTTTGTAGCCCTTTGCAATTTTTCCCCCAAGGCTTGAAGGATTTAACGAGAAACGTTTAGATTTCGTAAAACATATAATGATGTGTGCTTGCAGAATTCTCATGCTCGACATTCATTGCCACTGTAAAACTCATCCAACAAGGACACGTAATAACGCTTGCACGTTCTTCAACAGCTTCTCTTTGTTACAATTGCATTCCAATTATCAAGTTAGGCCTCATGTGTGTTGTGATCTACAGTTGCACGATCTAAATGTGCAACTGTATTATCTAAAAGCGCAACTGAATGGTCTAAAAGTGCAACTCTATTGCTTACTAAAAATAAAAATAATTACATTAAACCAATAAAAAGTCCAGCGCCGACCCACCGTCCAGGTTCTGTGTTTTATTGCGTATATGCTGTCATTACCACCACCTCCGCCGTATTCCTGGGCACACATGATACTTCCGCGCAGGCACGCTGACAAGCACTATGAGCGTGTCAGCGCGCACCTTACATGCCAAGCCGCGTCGCGCCCTTCTAATAACTTGCCGTCGCTGTCCCAGCGTTAGGCGAACGTTTTTTGTGGTGATAAATTTTGCTCATGCCGGAGAATGTCGAACCAGAAATGTTGAGCATTTGTTGGCTTTGTGCTATAATATGAATTTGCTGCTTTCTGGTCCGTTTGTTATTATAACACGTTAACACTAATAAGAGATTTTGAATTTTCTGTTCATTATGAATGTACGATCTTTCGGTGTCGTCCAACTTCTTACTTGATAAAATAATAAACCTCGCGTATCATATAAATAAGTGTAACGCCGCGTGAGTCAATATGTAAACCATTTGTTTTGCTGATGTTTTCCTTCATCGTACGTAAGTTCAATTATAGGAGGTCTCGCTTGCAAAAGCCACTTTCGAATTGACCCTGTCTCGACATGCTACCTTGCCTGATGCCGTTCCATTGCCGGTTATCTGTTGATGGTTGACGATGCTCGCTAGTTCAGTCGCATCTTCCATTGCTACTGTGTGATGGCGCGCATAACTTTGTTTGTAGCATTGATTTACAAAGTTAGTTCAAAGAGACGTTTGGTCCTATCATTTGCTGGGCTTCATTGACGCCTTGCTACAGCAATCTTGAAGATGAAGAGGTTTTTGCTGGAGACTTGAACACGAATTTATTATGCGTCTGTCTTGTCAGAGTAGTCCCAGGCATCTGTACTCGTCATATACAGGATTGACTGAGGACACATTTCCTAGGCGTGTTCGTCGTGTTTTCTTGTTCGGACGAACCTTCAAACGGCCATATATAACAGAGTTAGTTAGCATTTGTGAAGTAATGCGTCATGGAAAATGTTATTCTCCCATAACATAAGCAACGTGTTGGCCTGCATTGCGATGATGATTGCCACAAGTGCAACACGCTCATGTGCTCTCTCTCAAACCAACAACAGTTTCCTCTGGCATCAGCGTTTATTGTTTGATGACCAACTAGGAGGATATTGGAGGAATAGGTAAGCCCATCGTTTCGTAAGCCCATCGTTTCGACAAGTATCTTGAAGCTGTCGTGTTTGCATGGTGGTGTGATTCTTCTCAACCCAGTGTTTGCATGGTGGTGTGATTCTTCTCAACCCAGTGTTTGCATGGTGGTGGGATTCTTCTCAACCCAGTGTT
>SDVV010002982.1:0-22041 GCA_016164225.1 Gammarus roeselii | reverse complement strand
CGACGCACCTCGACCAGCCTCGACGCGACCCTCGCCCTCTGCGCCAGCAATCCGAGGACTGTAATGGTTAATTGTTCTACTCATGCATCTCACAAACACCTCTCTGTGTATGGGTTTCACAGCGCTGGGAGGGGGAAGCAGAGGTTCCAGGATTCAGAGGGGCTTCTAAAGGGTCCCACAGTTTCTCAAAAGGGTCCTGAAGGGTCTCAAGAGTGTCCTAAGGGGCCCCAGAAACGTCCAAGTGGACCCCCCCCAAATCCACCTGGTCTCCCAAGTCCCCCGGGTTCTCGAAACCACGGGTCCCTGAGTCCCGCGTGTCCCACGAAAACCTCCCCTCCCTGGGTCACCTTGTCTCAACCAACCTCGATACATATAATAATAATGATAACAAATTCAAAATTTATCACCATGAAAAAAGGGCAGAGAAAAATAATAGAGCCCAAGCAAGAAGAAATACTCAAATACTAAAATAAAGTGTTAATGATCTGTAAAATGAATAATCATCCATCCACCCAAAAAAAGAGATGGTGGTCGATCTCATTAGCTTTGAAGCTAAAAGATTTTAGATCTCTTGTAAGATGGTGGTCAATCTATTTCAACTTTAAGCGTGGAGACCAGTGTCCGACGGTGCTGTCGAAGTTTCCTTGCAATTGAAGCTGGTGTCAGCTTGACTCTTACAGAGCAGAGAGCAAAGAAAATGAGCTGACCATTCGTGAACGTTTTCAATCCATTCTAATTTCTAGTCCAAGCACGTATGGGCAACATTCTCCCGAATAACAGGAGCTGTAACTGAAACAACATATTCAGTATACATTTATAAAGAAAGCTTTGAAAATTGGAAAAGTAGAGATCACTATTACACAAGGTTATTCTAATCTCAGCCTCTGGCCATACAAGCAGGAAAATAACATTCAACATTCTATTCCACATAAGTTTTTTTTCCTTTGCTAAACAGTGGATAGATCAGAGGCCTAGAGCAGAAGTGAAGATAGCAGTGTTGAAGCGTAAAGATAACTGTGTTGAAGCGTAGAAACATTTTCACTGTATAGGCAAAAAAGGTTATTTCGTATGGATCTGATTTTCTACAGCGTGGAGCCAATGTCCTTCACTGTCAAAGCTATGTACGGATGCCAGAGGAGGTACAGAAACTCCCAAGGTGCTAAGGCAGACACAAAAACAATGAGCTATTTTTGTCAGTAAATACGGCAGAATCGCCATACTGCCCTGATACAGTCAAATACCACACTGATGACGGCAGCATGAGTGGTTGCTGCTTGGTAGTCTCACTGAGGGCTGTGGCAGCATTGTATTTTTGTTGCTGTATTTTAGTGACAGTACTGTCTGTAATTAGCTTTCAGTTAGTCACAGTGAATGTTACAGTGGTACCGAATTGAATATTGCTGTCACTGTAGGCTGCAGCGGTGCCGTATTGTCTGCAGTTGTATGTTCGTCACATTGAGAGCTGACGAGGCGCAGTGTTGTCTTTTGCTCTATTAACCACACACAGAGTCCACCCTAGCCGATGCACTGCTTGTTGCATCCTGCAAATCTTTCAGAAAATAGTAAGGGAGCGGTTCCCCTGTCAGGAGCCTATAGTGCAGCTGATAGAAACTGTGAAATTTGTGCCAGTTTCAGCAGGTCATGGAGTTGCGCCGTGAGCGACAGCAATGCCGTACTGTCGGTTCCAATCGCCGTAGTGTTGTAGGTCACCCGCACACACGCTGGGCCGGACGCTACGCACACTCGCTCGGAAGTCATCAATGCTTATTGCGCGTACCTGAGGAACAATTTAAAAGAGTTTTGAAACATTTAGCAACGGGAACAATTGATAAATTTCGAATTCGGTTCCTTTAACGCATCGATTGAAAGGTTGTTCTATTTACTACTAAATTAGAGTGTCAAGGTCTATTTACTACTAACTAGAGTAGGTTAGATTAGAGTGTCATGGCTTTCTAGTGCACTGGAGTCAATGTCCTTCTGTACCAACTAGAGTATCCACAGCCTAAACAAAACGGGACGGGAAAGTGATATTGAGGTAGATTAGATTAGAGTGTCAAGGCTTTCTAGTGCACTGGAGTCAATGTCCTTCTGGCACCGAACGTCAAACCAGCAGCCAGCGCTGCATCAAGTCATCAACAAATCATCCTCAGTCTCCGGAATTGTTTCAACTCACGGCTTGCTTAGGTCATTACTGTTTACAGGGATATAGAGAGAGGTCACAAATGTGTCCAACTCAAAGTGAGCAAATGATATTGAGGTAATCTCGCTAGATAAGTTGAACACTGCTCTCACCTGATGCAGGGCTATGTGCCTCATGTCCGCCGCACTGATGCCCCTTATGGGTCCCATGGCCGCCTCGCTACAAACAGCCGCCACGTCAGCGCCAGAGTAGCCATCAGTCTGAGCCGCCACCCACGACATGTCCTCGGGCATCAGAGTGTGCTGCTGCCCACTTAGCAACTTGGATACCAGCTGCAGACGCGCCTGGAGGAGCACACACAAAAATTTAACGCTGAATGAAAACTCGCCGGTACTGGCTATGGGTCTCACAACCATGTAAACCCGGCGCGCATGTGGGCCCAATTGTGGACATCGCAATTTATCTCAACTGAAATTACTAAATAGCGAAAGGGCAAGGCCTGAGGAATGTTGAGTTTTTTTTTCAGACAGGAAGTGAAAGTAAAGTGCGATGTGAGCCCCGTGTGGGCGGGTGTTGGAGCAAGGGTTGCGAGTGGGGGAACGATGAGGTTAAAATAACGGTGGTGCAGAAGAAATGAACTGTTGAGAAGTGGTTGCAGGCGAGGTCGGTGGTAGCCCATGACGACTGAAAAGATAAGAGAACGGAGGTGAAGCATGTGGTGAGGAATAAAAGAGAGACGCAAATGCTATTTGGGGTAGGCAGTTGTTGGAGAATTATGAAAAGAACAAGATGATCTGGGGAGAAAGGAAAAGAAGGTGGTGACCAAAGGGGAGACAAGGGAGGCGGAGGTGATGAATGATGTACACGGACGGCTTTTGTGAAAGAGTGGTGATTCACGAAAGAGGTGGGCTGTGTATTTTGAAGAGGTTATGAATGTTGAGAATGCCAGAGCAAAATTTGTTGCGGGTATTACCAATGAAGAGGTGATGAAAGCAGGGAAAGCGCCTGGTTTGGACGGTGTTGCAACTAAATGTCTGAAGTCGGGTGTAGTAAAGGTAGTCAAATGGTTAGGTGTTTTGTGTTGATTGTTGTTAGCGCACCGCCCGAAATCCTCGATACACACCTGCATGCGCGTATTGAGGAGAGAGAGGGAGGTAGGAGGAGAGAAAGGGGTGACCGGCTTAGCGGTGGGGAACTGTTTTTCTTCTATCTGGATAAACTTAGTGAGCTGTGTGGCAGTTAACAAATGGCCATCCCGTGTGATATAGTTCTAACCGTGTCAAGAACATATTCACTCGCAGCGTGTTTATATCCCTCAGCCACACTGCAACGTACCAGCCAGACGCATGCATGGATAACCTCATGTGGGACAGGGATGTGTTGTAGGAGAGAAATTATGGGGACTGTTCACTTGTCCATGAAAAAATGCAGCTTGTATGTTATGACTCTAATGTCTTGAAAGTGTCGGTGGGCCTGAGGGACGAACAGCACACAGGCTGCGTTGTTGTTGCTCAACCCCAACTCCCCCTGCAATGGAGGCGTCACGGCCAGCGCACAGCCCGAGGCCCGGGAACCCACCGTCGTGTTCGTGTTGGGAGTACTACCGTGGTTGAAAGGCCCTATATTAGGCCTGCACCCCTCATGTAGCTGATGCTGTCGCGCGGGCGCTCCCACCGTCACGCACCGACGTGATGTTGTGGTTCGGCACGACGTCATGACGTGCTCGACCGTATCGGGTGAACCCCGGCACCGCAAGCAGAGATCGGAAAATACATTTCCCAGTCTATGCTGGCATGAGTGTGTGGTGCCCGCACCGCAACCTAGACAGGTGGACCGTGCCACGCCTCGGCAACCCTAACGCCTCCACGTACACCCCAGGCGGGTGGCTTTGCAAGATCGTGTTGACTCTGTGTTCATCTAATGCAAGAGCTGTGAAGTGTGTGTGTATCTGTTTGTGCATAGATGTGTCATCTGTTGGTTCAGGAATGGTCACGTTAAGGGAAATGAAGTGTGTTATGCAGGCGTCGGTCGGTTGGACGAGGGTTCAGTAGGTTGTGGCAGGGGTGTGCCAGGTCTTAAATCTTGTTAAAGAATTGGGCCCCTCTCATATCAAGAGGATGCTTGAGAGGGAGGACCTTGGTTTCTTCATGCGAGTGCAGAATGGGTGTGGTCTGTGTACAGCCCGTTGCGATGCGCAAGGCCGTGTTCTGTATCATTGGCAGGGAGGTAATGTGTGTGAGTGCAAGGTGGAGGACCAAGCGGTGTTTTTTTTGTAGGTGATTACGGGGCCTGTTGAATTGTTTGTTTAGTGTTGTAATTGATTCCTTGAAGTGACCGTAAGATGTTGTAGTGAGTACTCTAGACACGTTCAGTCTGGGTCTGGTTTTGGTGCCGATGTTGATAGTGTGAGGCTTGAATGTCATCCCCGGGTCATAAGTTACTCCAAGGATGGTTGTAGTGGGGCTGTGGTGTATGGTGGTGTTGTTGAGCGTGACATAGGGGTGAATGCGGTGTTCACCGTTTTCAGGAGTCAACAGTGTGAGGGACTTGCTTGCGGACACTTTCATTCTGTTATCCAGCAACTAGACTTCAAGGGAGTTCAGGTACTGCTGGAGGTGTGCAGCTACGGTCTCGTGTTAGTGGTCAGCGGATGAACGGATGTGCATAGTCGGTTCTGTTAAAACGGGCAGGTCGTGCTTCAAGACATTGAAAAGGGAGGAGGAAAGCACAGATATCTGTGAAACACCGATTGGGAAGTGGCGGATTCGAGAAGGCTTATTGTTGTAGAAAGTGTGGGCATGTATACCGGAGAGGGAACTAGCAAGCCACTTCTTGTAATTTGGATATATGTGAGTGTTGAGTATTTTATTGATAAGGACGTGTCTTGGAACTGTGTCAAAGACCTTACTAATATCGATGCCGCATACTAAGGTTCGTTTGACTGGCTTCGTTTTGTTCAGGTCTTCATGGATGGTCTGGATGATTAGATTTGATTAGAGTGTCAAGGCGCTCTAGTGCACTGGAGTCAAAGTCCTTCTGGCACCAAACTTCAAACCAGCAGCCAGCGCTGCATTAAGTAATCGACAAATCATTCTCAGTCTCCGGAATTGTTTCGACTCACGGCATGCTCAGGTCACTACTGTTTATAGGGATGTGAAGAGAAAAAATAACGGTGGTCCTCCGGGATGGAGGAGTTTATTGGTAAGTAAGATTAAGTATGATCAATTCACAACAGATCAGATTTCAGTTAGGAGGCCGGTTTCTTGAAGGTAGCTGAGAAGTGGTTCCGCACTGAATTGTCTCTGAGGGAACTCAGTAAGCATTAAGCGGAGTATATTTGGAAGGTCCAGGAACCGGCTCCTGGCGAAGTATGTGTGCCAACATTCCGCCCATGAGGGGCATTCTGCCAAGACATGGGCTATTGTAAGAGGGACTAGACAGTCCATGCAGTAAGGAGGTAGCGCCGCCTCCATTAGGTGTCTGTGCGTTAGTCTTCTATGTCCTATTCTCAATCGGCATAGAGTTACCTCAGTCCGTCGAGATGGGCTGCTTGATGAGACCCAGGGTATGGTTGTGTCTCCAATAGTACGCAATTTATTGCTCATAGGAACATCAGACCATTCCATGTTCCATTTATTTTGCACAGCTCTTTTAATCGCTGGGTAAAAGTCTTCATATGGGAGTGGACGCTGTTCTGCTGGGTCAGGCGCCGCTGCAGCTCTTCGCGCCGTTTCGTCCGCCCACTCATTTCTCACCACTCCACAGTGGCCTGGAACCCAGCACAAACGAACGTTCTTGTTTCTGGCGGACAATCGCACAAGCCAACGCATGATTGCTGAAACAATAGGGTGGCAATTGTTGAAGATCTCCAGGGCTTGAAGCGCACTGAGCGAATCACTGAAGATTGAGATATTAGCATCTGGAAGAGTATCAGCCGCCAAGAGGGCATCGGCAATGGCCGTGAGTTCAGCAGTGAAAACTGACGCTGATGTCGGGAGTTTCCTAGTGACGACGCGCCCGGGGAGCACCGCTGCACAGCCCACAGAATCGTCGTCTTTTGATCCATCAGTGAAGATATGCAAGCTCTCAGCGTGATGAGTCTCCGCATGGGCTATACAAATAGCTCGAAGATTTTGGGGTGCAACATCTGCCGTTCGGCCAGTAAAATAGTGAGGGCAGAGCATATTTTCTGGTAAACGCCAGATGGGAATAGCATCTTGTGGGAGAGGATCCACCATGATGTGTGGTAGTCCAAGCTCAGCAGTGAGGAGCTAGATACGTTTTGAGAAGCTCGAAGAAGGAGCAAGATTGGGATGGCGCTGTCGGATTGTGGTACACGTAGGGGAGGTTGGGCGAGCAAGAACATGACAATAAAATTGGAGGTCAATTTGTTCCCGTCGCAGGGCAAGACTAGGCTCACCAGTTTCACAAAGAAGGCTGACAATAGGGGAGGAGCGGAAAGATCCAGTTCAAGCGCGAAGGGCGGCATTATGAACTGGTTCCAGCGTCTTGAAAATATTCGGTTTGCGGAGCCATAGATCCCGCTCCCATTATCCAGTTTGGACCGGATGATAGCGCGGTAAAGTCTTAGTGATGTTATTCTATCTGCACCCCAGGTGAAGTGCGATGCGATCCGGAGAATGACAAATCGCTGTAATCAGTCTATCTTAAGCTGCTGCACGTGGTACTTCCAGGTTAGTTTCTGGTCGAATAGCAGTCCTAGAAAGCGGACTGTAGGTAGGAAAGGAATCATTTCTCCATAAAGTCTGAGGTCTGGTTCCGTGTGTGTGCGAGACCGATGAATATGAAGTGCACATGTTTTGCTTTCAGATATTTTAAAGCCTCGAGATTCTGTCCAGGCAACCACCTGGGCAATTGCACTCTGTAGTTTACGTTGGAGTTGGGAGACTACTGGCGCCGATGCGTATATCATAAAGTCGTCAACGTACAGTGACCCATTCACGGAGGGAGGGATCACCCCCGTGATCCCATTAATGGCAATCGCGAACAGAGTACACGAAAGGACGCTACCTTGGGGGACCCCCTCATCTTGGGTATGTATGTCCAAAAGGTGATTGCCGATTTTGGCCCGGAAGACTCTTCGCCGGAGGAAGTTCTGAACGAAAAATGCTAGGTGACCCCGGATTCCCATCCGGTGAATCTGTCTGAGGATGCCATAACGCCAGGTTGTATCATATGCCTTCTCAAGGTCAAAGAAAACGCAAACAGTGTGCTGCTTGCGGTCCAAGGCCCCTTGGATATCAGTCACAACGCGTAATAATGCGTCCTACGCTGATAGCATCCGTCGAAATCCGAATTGTAATGGGGAGAGGAGTGAGTTCGCTTCTAAGTGCCGAGTCAGTCGGGCATTCACAATTTTCTCCAGAACCTTCGCTACACACGAGGTGAGAGCTATAGGGCGGTAGCTGGTCAATTCATCGGTAGGCTTACCAGGTTTTGGGAAAGACAGAACCACTGCTTCCCTCCACCGATCGGATAGGAGTGGGTAGACCAGATTGAGTTGTAAATAAGACACAAGTAGGCGAGTGCAGAGGGATGTAGGATCCGGAGCATCTCGTAGGAGATTGATCTTCGCCAGGAGCAGAAGGGTTGGAGGTGCGAATTGCACCAAGGATTTCGCGTACCGTGATAGGTTCATTGTAAGGTATAAGGGAGTTTATGGAGATGTCCAGATCATTTTGTTCTACAGTACGCTTTGTGATAAAGAAAGTAGGGCTGTACCCAGAATCCGAGCTGACGAAGGAGTAATGTGTTGCAAAGAGTTCACAGACTTCTTGCGGATCGGTGTGGGTCATTCCCATCACCCTTAAGGTTGAGGGGGGGGAGGGGGGAGAGCAGTATTTCCCTGTCCTTTTCCGTATGCGGGACCACACTTAAGACATGGGTGTGTTCACATTAATAGACGATATGAGGTTTTGCCACGATTCTCTCCTGGATAGGAAGTATGTATTTCGTGCTTTTGCAGTTTCTCGTTTGAACGTAATTTTATCTACTTCTGCTTTGGTGCGTCGGATCGATTGAATGCACTCTTCCTTTGCCGTTTTACTATTTCACACAGGTCACTCCACCAGGGTGTTCTAATTTTACGTGGTGTTCCCTTGGTTATAGGGATGCTGCGATTTGCAGCGTGAAGGATGGTAGCTACTAATAAAGTTTTCTACCATCTCGTCACAGGATATATCTTGAGGTGGGAGAGGTGTTGTTGTATAAGCAGTGAATGATTGCCAGTTGGCTTTACGCATTATATATCGGCGAGCCTTAGAAGTATCTTCAGGATGGAAAGTAGTGATGGTGATGTGGAAGTGGTCACTCCCGTAGGGCTCCTCAAACACTTGCCAGGCAAGGTCTGGGGAGAGGTTTGGGGAGCAGAAGGATAAGTCCAAAGCCGATAACGAGGCTGTCTGGGTATAGAAGTGCGTCGGTTTTACAGTATTAAGGAGCGTAATATCAGAAGACAGAAGGAATGCTTCGACGTGCCCTCCACGTCCATCAGCTGTGTCTCCCCCCAGAGGGGGTGTTTAGCATTAAGGTCACCTACAAGAAGGTAGGGCACAGGAAGTTGACCAACCAGGTTAGTAAGGGGTGCGCATGAAATTAGTTCATTTGGGGAAATACGTAGGTTACAAATAGTAACGGGGCGTTTGAGGCCCACTCTGTGGGCCTGAGCTTGCAGAGTTGTTTGTAGAGGGATTGAAGTGCATGTGATTGCTTGGTTTACTGTTGTAGCCAGGCCAGTGCCCGGTCGAGCATCGGCAGTGGGCGAGGTGAAGTGGGCTTTATACCCACTGGGAAAAGATTGTTTGTACAGCCCCAGGAGAGTTTCCTGGAGACAAACTACCATTGGATTATAGGTTTGGGTTGATTTCAATAGTTCAGCAGAGTTAGCACGATATTCTCCAGTGTTCCATTGAAGGACGAGGGTATCAAACAATGTGGTTTAGGTTAGAGAAATTCAATGTCTAGGCTTGAGTTGATAAGGTCTAATTATATATCGCTTTTGTAGACTATGTCACTCACGGCCTGTCGGCCGCGTTGGACGAGTATCGTTGGAGCTTCTCTTTTGGTTACGAGTCAACGGAGGATCACTTTTGCTTGGATAATCATCATCCAGGTCGAAGCCAGTGCGCTTAGCGCTTGTAAGCGGCAAGCGAGTTTCTCCGACCAGAGGCGACGATGAGGTAGGGTGGGTATCACTCAATACTGTGCTCGGCATATTTCCCTTAGGATTTTAATCCGGAGCGGCTAAGCGAGGCACAGGCGAAGGGGCATTCGGTGCCCTAATAAAGGTACCAAAATGACATCTGAGTTGAGAAGCAATCTGGCTAGGCTACGCGGTTACCAAAGGCAGTATTTCCCTGTCCTTTTCCGTATGCGGGACCACACTTTAGACATGGGTGTGTTCACATTAATAGACGATACGAGGTTTTGCCACGATTCTCTCCTGGATAGGAAGTATGTATTTCGTGCTTTTGCAGTTTCTCGTTTGAACGAAATTTTATCTACTTCTGCTTTGGTGCGTCGGATCGATTGAATGCACGCTTCCTTTGCCGTTTTACTATTTCACCGTTTTACTATTTCTTGGTTGGGCTTGGAGTAGGGCGGGTTTAACCGTTAGTGACAGATCCCGGGTTTTCGTTTTGTGTGGCTGGCGAGAAGCGCGTTGAGGTGGCAGCGTTTCTTTATGTGGTGCTGCCTCCAATAAAGGCAGGTCGTCGTCCAGATTTAGGTCTGGGACTCCCATTGCACGTCGTTCAGCAAGTGATAGACGAGGCAAGGTGGGAAAGAGGGAATGTATCTCCAGCGGAATTTTCAAGTTTCCGGACAGAGCAAATGACTGTTGGCGTGGGCTTCCTCGATTTCGAGGAAAATGAAGGGCATCCTGATGTAGGTTAGCAGGAACCCTGGTTACAGGTGTTCCCGCTGTCACTGCAGCAAAGCTAGCAACCGGGCGGATAAATTTAGCGGTTACTTGTCTCTTGGCTTCAGGGTAGGAAAGGCGTTCTCTAGCTTGAACAGCGATTATCTCCTTTTCAAGTCTGTAATACAAGCATTTGCGTGACGATGCAGGATGGTCCTCTGAACAGCTGGCGCACTCAGCAGGTCGGTCACAATTGTGGCCATGTGCATCCTTACCACAGCGGAAGCATGCAATTTTTTATGTTCCTCAATCGGCAGGCATCACTTCCATGACCAAACTTTTGGCAGTTGTATCAGCGTCTAGGATTAGGGATGTATTCTCGGACCGAGCACTGTGTCCAGCCAAAGTGAACATCAGAAGGCAGAGAGCAGAGCTTGACTGTGAGGATGTAGACGCAAGTGTACTCCTCAAATCCGCTTCGCCGTCGTTTCACTCTGTATTTCTTGGTGACTTGCTGATCCGCGAGTTCAGTAAGGATATCGCCGTCAGAGTGGTTTGGTCTGTTTTTATAATATATAGTTTCTTGTATCGTGTTGTTGAGAGTAGGGTGCTCATCAACTTTTACAGGTATATTATTTAGTTGTTTTAGGTTTTGAATGTTACCACCTTGCTCCTCATCCTTCACCTCTACCAGGAAGGATTCATTCTTAAGCTCATTGATGCGCTTCGGGGGTGTCCTCAGTGCAGCGCGGAGTTGTCGATTAGCTTGAATAGTGTTTGTATCGGACAGGTTCTCTCCCGAGATTGCTTTGACGGTGAAGAACTTAGTGTAGTTTTTATTTTTAAAAAGATTTTCAAGTATTTTCTGATTTTCAACGTATCGTTCATGGGGTCTTACACGATTGCGGCGGCTTCTCTTGGGCTTTCGTCCGGAAGCAGTAAGTGCCGCTATCGCGTTACGGTCGTGCGTCTTGTTTCCAAAGTCCCCCCCCCACCAGAAGTGGGGAAAGGCTGCTGTTTACTAATCATTTCTCCATCAGGCAGCCTGGGATGGAGGGGGTTTACGTCCACTATTTGGGCGCGACCGCCGGGTGATGGCGGTGTTGAAGAGCGTCCGCCAGATGGTGACGCTGATACGTTACCATCATATGATGACCGTTGCTGTTGTTGCAATAGCCATTGTTCAAAAGAGTTGTCCAATGGAGAAGTCTGGGTTGTCAAAATTTGCTGAGTTTCTGGCGAGGAATCCATTAGAAGTCCAGGCGGCCCCCCTCACCATACCCACGCCCACCACGGAGCGCTTTATGTAAGTGTTTTCTGGCTCTTTCAACGAGCACCACTTGTGGGCTATGTGAAGGTTCGTTTCCCCTGCAAACATCATATTCCGACGGTTAAGTAGGACCTTCCAACAGCTCAACCCCAACAACGGGTTCGCTGAAGGTTGTCACACCCCCCGGTCCACAATATCGCAGAGGTCTGATGCAGTCATATCATTTATAGTGTGGTCTGTCATCAACTTTGCTACTTTGGCCACCTTGATAGTTGGTGAGTATGGATTTGAAAAAAAAATCAACGAAATAATATATATATGAAATAAAATGTGTAATGAAAAAATTAGAAAAAAAACTTTCAACAAAAAAAAACTTCAACAAGATAGAAAATGTAACGAAAAAAAAACAGAAAGTATATAATAACCACATAAAATATATAATGAATAAATAAAAAATATGGGGGAAAGTTGTCAAGAGAAGAAGATAAGTTAATGCAGCTTCAACAAAACAAACGAGGTAAAAGGAGTAACCAAGGTGAAAGCATAGCCAGGAAAGGGTTGAGAAGGAGAGATAGTGAAGAGTAAAAGGGTCCGAAAAGAATAAAGGGTGTTCACCCCCGGTTGGATCGTGCCCCCGTGCGACCCGTGAACCAGTAGCTTTAGGGGGGGATGGTCTGGATGAGGTTGGTGAGAAATGTGGTTGTGGAGTGCAGGGCCCTGAAACCGTATTGCGTAGGGGAGAGTGGCATGTGTGCATTAACATTGTTTAGAACCAGTCTCTTAAAGATTTTCGAAGGGATTTGGGAGGAGGGAAATGGGTCGGTATGAGGCTGGTTCAGTAAGGACTTTGTAGGGTTTCAGGATGGGAATGATTTTAGCTTGTTTCCAGAAGTTGGAAATTGTATTGTGTACTACGGAAAAGGTAAAAATGTTTGTGAAGGTCCCGATGACGTGTGGTCCTAGATGTTTAAGGTGAATGTATTATATGCTATCAGGGCCCGTTGCTGAGGAATTTTTGGTCTGACGGATTGCGGCTATAGTCATGGCTGGTGTAATGGGGGTATCTGTGTTTGGATCGGTCAGCAATCTATGTAACTGTTTCAGTATCCTCTTGTTGTCTGGGTGGTGTGGTAGGTGACAAGTGTTTGCCAAGTGTTTGTTGAGCATGTCCGCTTGTTATTTGTCAGATGGTATGGTGTGAGTGTTGGGTGCAATGATTGCCTCATGTGTGTCCATGTGGTTAGTGTTTGTGTTGAGGCTCCTACTGAGTTTCCATAATTTTTATGGTGAGGTTTGGAAATTTGTGTTTGCAAGCACGTCCCGTCATAGGTTCGTCAGTTGCTCCGGATATCTGCCTCTATTTCTGCGTTAAGGATTTGAATCTGGGTGATTCGGTCGTTGGTGGAAAGTAAATTACGAAGGTGGTTCCGCTGCTGAATTTTCCGCCTAATGTTGGCCGAGAGAGGCTGGATTGAGGCCGCGAACGAACCCGGCGGGTATGTGTTGTCTGTCTGCGTGGTTGAACACAGTGTCGAAATGTTTCGGGGCTGTGTCAATGGATGTGTATTGGGAGATGTCAAAGTCTTGTAGAGTGATTTCAATTGATGTTTTGTATTCGTCCCAGTCTGCTATCTTGTAGTTACAAAAGTGTGAGGGAGCTTGTTGTGGATTGGGGATCGAAATTGGTAGTTAATGACTATTTGTAGGTGGTCGGATGACATGTCTTAGTGGACCGTCCATTGAAAATTTATCGCGAGATTGGGGGAGCAGAATGAGACGTCTGGAGAAGTTGGTTGTGTGTTGGGATTGAAATGTTTGCAAGTGGGTGGGTCTGCGTTGTTTTGTGTGATACGTGTATCTAGCTGATCAACGAGAATACCGCCCCTCCGGTCACCTCCCTGCAAGGCTAGCCAGGACAGGTCGTGCAAGTTGAAATCACCTAGGGCGAAGGTGTTAGCGGTTATGTTAAGGCAGTCCAGGTGGGACGGATAATGAGATGGACATGAACTGAATGAAGAGATGTAAATGTTAAATAGATTGTGTGTTTTTTTTCGGGTGTGATGCCGATTGTTGACAGGCTGCAACCACGTCAACATCGTTGAGACGGTGCGCACGGCGCCATCACCACCGACGAGGATATGAAACAGGGCGTATTGAGAGACTTTTGCTGGGGCCGGGACCCCAGACGCCGCTACCACAGGCGAGGCATCTTGACAAAGTTGGCCCGCTCGACTCTTGTTGGCTCCCTCGTGGGCGGCCCGTGTGTCGGGCGTGATGACGATTGAGTGGCGCAGTGCTTGCATTTTTCTGCTATACAAGGGGAATAAATATACGAATGAATGTAGTAACTCGATAGGTACTAGTTGTGTGTGGTGTGTAAGTTTCATGGAAGTGTTAATCAAGAGGATTAAATAGAGTACGGATGGTGCAATAGGGGAGGAACAGCGCGACTTTGAAGTGATAGGGAACAGATCTCATTTTTGCAGTAAGACAAGTCTGAGAAGTACCTTACGAAAGGAAAGGATATGTTCTGGGCCTTCATGGATTCGTAAAAAGCATAACATAGGTTCAGCAAGAAGACATGGGTGATATTGTTGCGTTTGTATGGAGTGGGCGGAAATTTATTACGAACAGCCCCGAGTTTCTGTCTAGGCAGCAGAGCATGTGTCTGAGAAGGGAGCAAAGAGAGTTCCCAGGGAGAATGTTACTAAGACAAGGTTGCGTTAGGTTTCCCTGGCTGTTTAAACACAACATGGGTTTAGGGTCAAGAACGTGAACACAAGTTTATTGGGTCGAGGTATAATTTGTTATAAGCAAATAAGCGGAGTTGGAAGTCTAATCATTTGCTACTTGCAGATGATACAACACTGGTGTAAATTTACCGAAGAAGTTCAGTAAGCATGTGTCGGAGTTTGACAGAGTACTGAGTGATAGAGAACGCTGTGAGTTAAAATGGGTGGAAGTAAAGTAATAAGATGTTCCAAGAATGACACTGCAAGCGGAATCGTGTCCGCCTTAATGACGAGTTATGATGTGGAGAAGGCTGGACTGTGGAGACAGAGGTGATATCTAGAGTGAAGGAAGGCTGTCAAGTGTTGGGTTTACTGTAGAATGTAACAAGCCGTTTGTCATAGGGTATGAAAGCAAAGTTGTATGAGGGAGTAGTTGTCCCAACTGTGCTCTACAAGGCAGTGGCGTGGAGGGGAGAGCAATAGAGATAAGGTCGAAGTTTTTAAGATGAGATGTTTGATAGATATAGCCGGAGAAACGCTGAGAGAATGATTAAATGACGTTGTTCGAATTAGAACGGAGATGGTTGAGGAAGTTAGAGAAAGAGCAGATTCGCGTGGTTAGATGTAATTCGGACACATGGTACATTTGGATGAAAAGGGTGATGAAAGGCGAGGTGAGTTGGCAAAGGCCTAGAGAAAGTCCAAAATTTGAGTGTCTGGATGGCATGAAACAGGCTGTAAGATTTAGAGACATGTGGGGGCGGGAGGGTGGTAGCAAGAGAGCGTGCAATGGATAGCCGTTTGTGGGGAATGATTGTGAATGAATGATTTTTAACGCGGCCCTGAAGCACTTTCCCGTCCTGGTTATCTCGTTTATGGACGTGGGTAGAGAAAGACCAGCATTTATGAGACAAGAAGGGTAAACTAGTGAAAGCTGCAGGGCACTGCTGCTGACAGTGATCATGGACCTCACTCCTAACTCAAGCTGTGTGTAACAGGGTCCTGGCCGGTTCTTTCAGCGCAAAAAGGGCCTATTTTTGTAATGTTTAAGTGCATGAGAAGAGTGTGACGTACATCTTGCGTCGCCCACCCATCTTTGGAGAATTAAGACTTGCGTCTGCATCTGCTACTTCTCAGCGTCACTATCCCACAAACCTGTGGTGGAACCAGTCATGAAACCTCAATGATGCTATTGCTTCAGTGACCTACAAAACCTGTAAGACACAAGTAACGTTGCCAAACGGAACTTTTTTCACTACCTGGTGCTCCGGAAGGGGGATGTAGAGCCTCTTCTGCAGTCGGCGGCGTGCAGCCTCGTCCAGCTCTTGCGGCCTGTTGGTCGCTCCCACCACCAGGACCCGTTCTTTCACCGCACCCACACCATCCTGTGGTGAAGAACAGGTGGTTAAACAATGTATGCTCCGACCACAGCTCTAGCACCCTCACCATCCTGTGGTAAAGGAAGGGCGAGTAAATAATACATGCTCCCACCACTAGCACCCGCTTTACCACAGCACCCATACCATCCTGTGGTGATTGGATTAGCGACGAGGCTTTCTAACACGTAGGAATCTGTGTCCTTCAGTGGTATAACGCCTAACATCCGGTGGTGAGGAAAAAGACATGTAAACAATAAATGCTCCCTGCACCAGCCTCTGCTCCCTCACTGCACCCATACCATCCTGAGGTGAGGAAAAGGCTGGTTAACCATACATGCTTCTATCACCCACTCACTCGTCCCACCTACACCAGCCTGGTTTGAAATTTTGAGCTATTAACCTTCCTTAATGAATGTCTTCCCCCCAACCTTCCTTCACGCACGCCTTCCTTCTACTCACCACACTCCGTAATAAGTCAACCGATCACTCAATAGTACACACCTTCCGTGGTGCGTAACCTTCCTTCTCACGACACTAAATGGCCATCTTCCCCAGCCTTTCGAATTTCATCCCACTCGGCACCGACACTTTAATTTTCCTTATCACAATCATCACACCATTTTATCTCGTTTGCTTCAACCGAACGACAACCACGCACGTTTGGTGACCATAACAATAGGATTTAGCAAATTGTGGGCCTCTCCGTGTGCTATAAAATGTCAAAACATATGCATAATTGACGCAGTCGAGCAGTTTACAACAGCGTTAGTTTGTAGAAAATCTCATAAAAAATCCTAATTCAAATCTAAAAAAATCGTTTTGTTCTGTAGTAGACACTCCTACCCTGTTATGGCCCACCGTTTTCTTTGTTATATTCATGGACCGTATTATACATTTTCGGTAACTCGTGCACATAATCTGCTGATCTTGATCTTTTCACCTCGCAGAGATCTAGCGCCTGTCTGTGACTCCTTGTACCCATAACTCTGATGAGAAACCTTTTGGCGTATATTTCCACCAACCCTCTTATGTTTCCATTAGCATCTAGGCATGTTACCCAATGATTATGCTACCCTCATGTTTATTTCCCATCAAAAGGGAACCTGGACTTTGCAGGTCATTTGTGCAGCTCCTTCGTTCCAACCCGTCAGCACATCGTGAGTCTCTTATAAGATAGCGGTATGGGCCATTTAAGGCAGTCTCTGACACCAACAAATTATTCGTGCAGCCAATAAAAATGACATGTGTTTCCTAAAGGCATACGACAGGATTGACAACGAAGCGCTGTGGTGGGTGTTGCGTTCGTATGGAGTGGGAAGACATCTGTTGAAAGCGGTGCAGAGTTTCTATGCTGGCAGCCGAGCATGTGTCAGGGTGGGAAGCGAGGTGAGTGATTGGTTCACAGTGAAAGTGGGACTAAGACAAGGCTGCTTGATGTCTTCTGGCTGTTCAACCTCTACATGGATGGAGTGGTCAGGGAGGTGAACGACAGTGTGCTGGGTCGTGGCTTGTAACTAATGGAAGCGAATGGGCGGAGTTGGCAGTTGAGCCAGTTGCTATTTGCTGATGATACGGCCCTGGTTGCAGATTCAGAGGAGAAGCTATGTAGGCTAGTGTCTGAGTTTGGTAGAGTGTGTGAGAGGAGGAAGCTTCGAGTGAACGTGGGTAAGAGTAAAGTAGTGAGATGCTCGAGGACTGTCGATGCGAGCAAAATTAGTGTCACCCTAAATGGAGTGCTCTTGGAGGAAGTTCAGAGTTTAAGAACCTAGGCTCCAATGTGGAGATGACTGAACTAGCGAAAACTGAAGTGAAGGCGCAAGTGAAAGAGGGATGTAAAGTGTTGGGTGCACTGGAGAGCGTAATGAGCTACAGGACGTTGGGGATGGAAGCATGAGGGTGTTGTTGTCCCAACTGTGATCTACGGAGCTGAGACTTGGGGGCTGAGATCAGAGGAGAGAAGAAGGTTGAATGTTTTCGAGATGAAATGTTTGAGGAGCATGGCAGGAGTAACGTTGAGAGACCGGATCACCAACGACGTGGTTCGAATCAGAACAGAGATAAGAAGAAGAAGTTGGAGGACATAGTGGATTCGCGTGTGCTTAGATGGTTCGGGCACATGGAGAGGATGAATGAAGGGAGATTGGTGAAAAGGGTGATGAATGCGGAGGCGAGTGGTCGCAGGCCTAAAGGTAGACCGAAGTTTGGGTGGATGAATGGTGTGAAGCAGGCGTTAGGAAGGAGAGACATGAATGTGGAGGTGGCGAGAGAGCGTGCAATGAACAGGCGTGAGTGGAGAATGGTTGTGAATGGTTGATTTTGACGCTGCTCTGATGTGCTCTGCCGCCCTTGGCATCCCGTTGTCGGGATGGTCGTGTGGGGGGGGGGCGAGGGGGCAGCCATCATGACGCAGCAGGGGGTAAACCAGTAAAAACTGTCGAGCCCTGCTGCTGACGCCGGATCCTTGGACTGCACTCATGACCCAGAGTGTGTGTTGCGGGGTGCCGGCCGGACCATTTAGCACAAAAGGGCTAAGTTGTGTGAGTGTGAGCGTGTGAGGTGCGCTTTGCCGTCGGTCACCCCCATTTCTGGGGGATGCGGCCTTGTGTCTGTATCTGTATTCCTAAACCTAAATTGGAATGCGTTGTCATGATCCATGTAGTCGTAATACCTTTTATGTTTGGATTTGTAAGTCGTTTCAATAAAATTTTGTTGCTTAGTTCGACAAGGGGAGCAGCATCTGCGAGTTCTTCTTGTTCTGAGTTAGGTTTCACTTACAAGCATCTTTTCAGCAGCAGCTGCGAGTTTTTCTTGTTCTGAGCTGTTACACTTACAAGCATCTTTTTCAGCAGCAGCTGCGAGTTCTTCTTGTTCTGAGCTGTTACACTTACAAGCAACTTTTCAGCAGCAGCCGGGAGTTCTTCTTGTTCTGAGCTATGTTACACTTACAAGCATCTTTTCAGCAGCAGCTGCGAGTTCTTCTTGTTTTGAGGTAAGTTACGCTAACAAGCATATTTTCAGCAACTGCAAGTTCTTCTTGTTCTGAGTTGTTACACTTACAAGCATATTTTCAGCAGCAACTGCAAGTTCTTCTTGTTCTGAGTTGTTACACTTACAAGCATATTTTCAGCAGCAGCTGCGAGTTCTTCTTGTTCTAAGCTATTTTACACTTCCAAGCATCTTTTCAGCAGCAGCTGTGAGTTCTTCTTGTTCTGAGCTATGTTACACTTACAAGCATCTTTTCAGCAGCAGCTGCGAGTTCTTCTTGTTCTGAGCTGTTACACTTACAAGCAACTTTTCAGCAGCAGCTGGGAGTTCTTCTTGTTCTGAGCTATGTTACACTTACAAGCATCTTCTAAGCAGCAGCTGCGAGTTTTTCTTCAATTGAGCTATGTAGCTAACACTAACAAGCATCTTTTTAGTGATATCCTATTGATAATTCAATACCCCAGTGTAATTTACCCTTTACCATGCTTCATAGAGATAAATAATTAGTCGATATCAGAGAAATCTAACACTCCACACGAGCTTGCAAATGATTCGCTGCAGGGCATGACATCTAAATGAGCAGCTTCAATGTCTCTTCGCTAGGTAATGGGGACAAAATTCTACTTGTTATATGCAGAAGGATCGTTACCAGTTTCAACATGTTTCCTGCTTTGCAAGGAGCTTATGCAGTATTCTGCTTACCAGCTGCACCAAGAACTCGGTCTTGATGCGTCGCGATGACTCGTGCTCGGTTTCGCTGCGCTGGCACAGCAAGGAGTCGATCTCGTCGATAAAGATGACACTCGGCGCCTGTACTCTGAAAGTTACATCAGGAATAGTGAGCAGGCAGACTGAATATTTCTTGGGATGGTTCGGTAAGGGATCAAGCAGGATAGGGAGACAAAAGTGTTGCTCGCTATACAATGTTTGAAAGATCGCTACTGATGTTGGTGAGAATGCATAGCTAGACCAACTGAAAGAAGCTTGAGGGCTGAATGAAGAAATCGACTGTTTATCACTAGGAACAGGACTGGCGCTGGAAGACAGCGTTAAGTATCCGAGTCTAGAAGAGAGACTGATCGTTTCAAGCAGATTTAGTTTTTGTTAGGAGTAGTTAATCGGCCTTGTAGCCGGGGCTTCAGAATGGCCTTGTAGCCGGGGCTTTAGAATTTTGCTACCGTATCCACCGCGTGTCGTAGAAGGCGACTAAAGGGGCGCCCCGTAGTCGGGAGTAGAATCGTGCTACCGCAACCCCAGCATGTCGTAAAAGGCGACTAACGGAGCGGAGCGAAGGGGCTAGGAATCCCGTTCTCTGTAGAACCTTTCCTCCAAGACGGCAAGAAGAGCGGGGGGAGGAGAGGCACACGCCTCTCCAAACCCTATTATTAGAGTCGCTGAATGTGCTTGGCTGTAGTACGAATGATGTAAAGAGGAGGGAGATTGGTGAGATGTTTGTGAGGAGGAAGTTTGATGTGTTGGCCCTGAGTGAGACGAATTTGAAAGGTAAGGGCGAATGTGAGTTTGGTGTGGTAAGAGGAAGAAAGTCTGGTGTGGAGGAAGGTAGAGCACGAGAAGGTGTGGTCTTGATATTGAGTGATCAGTTGGCTAGTAGAGCTACCGAATGGAAGTTGTCCTCAAGATTGATGTGGGTGAAAGTTAAGTTAGGCGTAGAAAAATGGGCATTTGTGAGTGCTTACGGACCTAGCAGCGAGAGGAGTGAAGAGGAGATGGAGCATTTCTGGACTAACATGAGTGAGTGTATTGAGAGTTTTGGAGGTCATTTCAATATAGTTGTACTGGGTGACCTTAATGCGAGAGTTGGAGATGTAGTGGTGGAGAATGTGATAGGAAGGTATGGCGTTCCCGGTAGAAATGACTGAGGAGAAAACCTGATAGGTCTGTGTATGGAGCAGGAGTTGGTGGTCGTGAACAGTTTGTTCAAGAAGCGAGATATTCACATGTACACATGGGTAATGATGGCCCAAGGTGCAATGGTGGAGAGAGCACTGATGTATTTTGTGCTGAAATCGAGGAGAGTGGTGAGGAGGCTGTTGGATGTGCGGGTATTGAGAGGGGAGGATGGAGGAGTGTCAGACCATCTGCTGGTGGAAGGTAGATTAAGAGTGGAGCAGAAGTGGAAGAGCAACAAACGTGTGGGAGGAGGGAGAGAGGTAGTGAAAGTGAGAGGACTGAATGTGTAAAGTAGAGCCGAGGAGTTCCAGCAGGCGTTGAAGGAAGAATATGACAACGTGAGAGGAGAGGAACTGAGAGATGTGGAGGAAGAATGGGAGACGCTAAGGGATGCGTTGCTGAGATGTGCGAAGAAGGTGTGTGGTGCGCGCTGTGTGGGAGGGTGCAGGAGGGAAGGCTGCGAGTGGTGGAACGAGGAGGTCAAACTGGCGGTGGAACGGAAAAGAGGAGCGTTTGAGGAGTGGTTGCAGGTGAAGTCGGAGGTGGCTCATGAAAGCTACAAAGAGAGGAGAAACGAGGTGAAGCGGGTGGTGACGAGAGCCAAAAGGGACGCTGATGTCAGATGGGGCAGACGGTTGTGCCAGAATTTTGAGGAGAACAAAAAGATGTTCTGGAAAGAGGTGAAGAGAGTGAGAAAGGGAGAGACCGGAAAGGAGGAAGTGGTGAAAGATGAAAACGGCCGTCCGCAGTTGTTGTTAGAAAGTGGTGAAGAGGTGGGCCGAGTATTTTGATGATTTGTTGAATGTCGAGGATGACAGAGAGGCTGACATTGTTGCTGTGGGTGGTGGTGCTCGGATGCCAGTTTTGGGAGAAAGCCTTGTTGCGGACATTACCGGGGAAGAGGTGCAGTAGGCGGTGGACGTGATGAAAGCAGGGAAAGCCCCTGGTTTGGATGGCGTTGCGACCGAGTGCCTGAAGAAGGGTAGAGTAACGATTGTCGAAGGGTTGGTGGTTACTGAACTTGTGTTTTGTAGCAGGCATGGTACCGAGTAAGTGGCGCAGTGCCTGCATTGTTCCGCTATATAAGGGCAAAGGAGATGAAAATGAATGCTGCAACTCGAGAGGTATCAGTGTGTTTTGTTTGGTTGGTAAGTTGTACGGGAGAGTGCTGATCAAAAGGATTAGAGGCTGTACGGACTGTGCAATTGGAGAGGAACAGTGTGGCTTTAGGATTGGTAGAGGGTGTACCGATCAGATTATTGCAGGGAGACAGGTCTATGAGAAGTACCTTGCCAAAGGAAAGGATGTGTTCTGGGCCTTCATGGATCTGAAGAAGGCATACGACAGGATTGACAGGGAAGCGTTGTGGAGGGCGTTGCGTTTGTATGGAGTGGGTGGACATCTGTTGAAAGCGGTGCAGAGTTTCTATGCTGACAGCCGAGAATGTGTCAGAGTGGGGAGCGAGGTGAGTGATTGGTTCACAGTGAAAGTGGGACTGAGACAAGGCTGCGTGATGTCTCCCAAGCTGTTCAACCTCTACATGGATGGAGTGGTCAAGGAGGTGAACGCGTGTGTGCTGGGTCGTGGCTTGGAACTGTTGGAAGCGAATGGGTGGAGTTGGCAGTTGAGCCAGTTGCTATTTGCTGATGATACGGCCCTGATTGCGGATTCGGAGGAGAAGCTATGTAGGCTAGTGTCTGAGTTTGGTAGAGTGCGTGAGAGGAGGAAGCTTCGAGTGAACGTCG
>SDVV010002981.1:0-22043 GCA_016164225.1 Gammarus roeselii | reverse complement strand
ACGCACATCTTTTCCGTGCCACCGCCAGTTTGACCTCCTCGTTCCACCACTCGCAGCCTTTCCTCCTGCACCCGCCCACACGGCGCACACCACACACCTTCTTCGCACATCTCAGCAACGAATCCCTTAACGTCTCCCATTCTTCCTCCACATCTCTCAGATCCTGTCCTCTCACGTTGTCATATTCTTCCTTCAACGCCTGCTGGAACTCTTCGGCTCTACTTTTCACATTCAGTCCACTCACTTTCACTACCTCTTTTCCTCCTCCCACTCGTTTGTTGCCTTTCCACTTCTGCTCCACTCTTAATCAAATAAGGATACAGAGCTGTAATTCCACAATAATCCTTTCCCCCTGTGTCCCACAGAGCTTTCGCTTCTCGAAGCCTCGCCTGGGAGGAGCCCTGCGTTCAAGACTACAATTTTGGAGCCAGCCAGTCAAGCCTGAGTCACATGCTAAGAGTCAATCCTGATTTTATCAGATTAAAGTGACGACGCTTTCTAGCGCACTGAGCCAGTGTCAGATTGAATTAAAGTGATTGGGTTTACTACTACTGCGTAAAGTCAATGTGCTTTACGCTGCGAATGTCAAACGTATGCACGGGTGCACATGAAGACCTAAGACGAGCCGCATCCTCCAAGTAAATATAGTACTTGACAAACCTCGACGACATATGTACCTATTGCTAGGGAGTTAATGCATTTTTTTCTCTGAACATATGGCGACGATGATCGTAACGCACAATAGTGGAAGAAGTGAAAGGGAGAAAAGGTGTCGAAAGTGTCGCCCAAAACTTAGAGAGACTGAAAACGGAAGGAGGGCACTTAGGGGAATCCCCCTGAGGAGTAGGCGCTGATTGAGGTGCGGTTGTCACACCAAACACTTAGAGCGCCCCCACTTTGAAAAAGAGAGAGTACCACCGACAGGGTTGTCTGAGGGCGGAGCCCTTAGGCAAGCAGAGAGAGATATGAAAAGGAATGTCGACAGCCACTGGGGAGCGGCGGTCACAAGTACGAAGGGAGGAATCAGCTCGGCAGTACGGGATCATCCATTGTAAGTAGTGGAATGACATAAATAGAGTCACAGGTAAAACAGACGATAGGAAACGGGAGAGCTAAGGCAACGCAAAAGCACACCTAGGGTGATATTAATTTAGATCAATGTGACGAGGCTTTCTAGCGCACTGAAGCAATAGACATCTTCGTGTTTCTTATTGTTGTATCTTCCATCAGCGCTATGGCCAATAGGTTCATTGCCCAAGGGTCTCCACGCCACCTCGGCAGGTCCTGTAATGTGGGCTGAAAACAGCATACATATTCATTTATCATACTTATAGGCCAGCGTCTTTATTTTATATTTGAGACGCTTCAAATTTCAAATGGAGACGCTGGACTATAAGTATGATAAATGAATATGTAAGCTGTTTTCAGCCAATATCACAGGTTCTGGCGAGGTGGCGTGGAGACCCGTGGGCAATGAGCCTATTGGCCACAGCGCTGAAACGCTGCGGTGATGGAAGATACAAAAAAAAGAAAAACGAAGATGTCACTTGTTTCAAAATCACATTTCAAATCACTTGACGTAGTAACACGAGGAGGGTAGGAACTTGGAAACTTTTAACTTGAGCCTCAGACAGGGATTTGACCAACCAAAGGAGGTATCAAAAATAAAACTAGACAGAACGCGGAAGAGGTCGTCTCCTAAACTACGTCGTGATGCATTATCTCAACTCTCACCTGGTGGCGGGGAAAGTAATGACCACATCGTAGGCATCCTCCGGCTCCTGTTGGCTGGAGTCAGCAGCAGACTGCCGCCTAAACCTCCTGGCCGTTAGAGATCTCTTCGACAGCAGTTTCCTTCTAGAACAGTCTACTCCCACGTCCAGCCCCATGCAGCTGCCGGTTGACGAGTCGGTTTCGGCGCAGAAGTTCCATTCTCGGTTCAGTTTCATTAGAGCCTACAAAGAAATATAAATAAATCCATGATAGTAGAAGTAACTCCACAGTTTTCGAATGTAAAAGGAAAAATCAGTATTTTTTTTGCAATAAAACAAAATTGATTCTTGAGAACTTACCAAGCGAATCTTCTCGGAGAGGACATTCTGTCCAGCCGAGTTGCAGATGACGGAAGAAGGGAACTGCATGTTCATCTTGAAGACCCTTTGGCCTGGCGTGGCCTTGGAACAGGCAGGGTACACCAAAGGGATAGTCGGGTCCTCTGTTGGTCGCCAGAATCCCTCCGCGCCGCAGGTGTAGAAATCGGGAACCTAGAGCAACAGGCAACCGAGTGAAGATGTTATCACAAGATCGTTAAAATTATAGATTTGACAAGGCCTTCCAGTGCGCTGAATTCTAAGTCGTTCTGGCACCGAACGTCAAATCAGTAACTAGTGCTACTTCAAGTCATTGTGTCATCCGATTTATTTCGGCTCACGGCTCAAGTCATTGCAATTGCAGGCGGGAACAAGAAAGTATTTTATTCGACATGAGTTAGGACAAGTGATCCTTCGGGCTGAATGAATCTATCGGGAGGTAAGATGGAATGTTTTCAATTCATAACTGACTAGATTTCAGCTAAGATTTCCGATTGTATCCGACAAGTGGTTCCGGGCTGAATTGCTTTTGAGGGAACTAGGTACGCATTAGGGTGATCAACCCATGAGAGCAGTGACTCTGAGACACAAAACAGTAGCCTAGAGAGGGATGAGGGGAGGGATCCATTAGATTACATGGTAATAAACCTTTAGAAGGAGGCAAAAAATTATGAGCTGTAATTCAATGGAGAATTTTTATCAGAAACTCTTGAGTAAAATCATCAGAAGACTGGACGCAATGAAATAAGGAATCGGAGCGAATGTCACTAGAAGTTACTCACTTCGGTGGAGAATTTCAGGCCAGGGTTACATTCGATCTCGCAGACCTTGAACCTTCCACCCGGTCCCCAGGTCTTACAGCTCTGCACGCCTCCAATTGGGTCTTCCAAATCGACGCAGAATTGCTCTAGAACGTAAATATTGAAAGAACAAGTGGCGGAGTTGCCGGCAGTGTCATAGGCCACGGTGGCGATGTGGTAGGTGCCAAGAGCGAAAGCCTGTGGAGGGCAGAAGAACGATGTCAGAAAACCTGGATGCTGAGAAAATTACAGAAAATAGTTAAAATTAAGTTAGAAATAGTTGTCCACAGAGACGTATTAGGAGATAAACTTGATAAGATATAACCAAAGCTATCAAGTTCAGGACTACCGTCTCTTCTACCTGTCCTGGGAAGTATCCAGACTTCTCGATGGTCTTCTCAATGCCGATATTGTCTGTGAATCTGGGTCTGTCCCATGTGACGACTGCTGATCCGTTCCTGGTGATGACCCAGATGTTGCCGGGGCAGTGATCGACCCTCGGGGGCGTCTTGTCTCTCTGCAGGACTGTGCAGTCTCCAACGTAACCAGGTGGACACACATGCTGGCCGCAGTTGGAGGGACCCACCCTCTCAACGTTGCCTTCCACTCGGTCGTAACCAGACCAGCGAAGCAGCAGACCATCGAACATCACTGGGGACTTCATGCAAGAACGGGCCTGGAGGACAAATCAGATCGCTTGCATTAACTGATCAAGTTCTAAGCTCGAGGCATAAAAAAAATAATTGAGCCGTAACCAGGAGCTTATACCATTGTTTTGAAATAGTGATCTGGCGTACAGGTGATACTCCTCGAAAACATTTCGAATATTAGGAGCTAACAAAGAATTGACGAACAGTAGCGAAAGAAAATTCGTTTATGATTAGTCTATAACCGGAAAAACAAACCCGACTTTTTCCACGTGGAATTAAATTTCATGTAGAAAATTTTGAGGCAATTATATTTGGACAGAACTTCATAAAAAATAATATCAATCAAACTTCCTATGAGTTCAAATATCTTGCGGAAAATGAACATTGTTTTTTTTCTCTAAATATTCAACCACAAAGGAATTTTCTTTCGCTACTGTACATCAAGTGACCACCACAGGATTAGACTTGCATACTATGGATTAGATTTGAGTGCGAAGGCTTTCTAGTACATGAAACATATGAAACGTCACAATCAAAATCAGCAATCACACGATTGTTGCTAGTGCTGTCCCACTAAAGGAAGTACATCCCCTAAAATAATTAACATTGATCAGACTCCGTAGGTTACCAGATTAGATTAGAGTGTCAAGGCTTTCTAGTTGGAGGTTACTAATAGACGATTAGGTTAGATATTGAATTAACAGCGTTCCAACGTCAAAGTTTTTCAGCGCCGAAAGAAGGAGAGACGATTACATATGCGAATTCAATGCAAGTCTCACCATCTTGGGGACTTCGACGCGGTAGTCGACTGCCTTGTTCCAGACGTTGAGCCGCGCCACGCGGCCGTGGAAGCCTCGGATGTCGGCGTACGAGGCAAACTCGGGCTCGACAGCTCCCAGGGTGATCCAGCCGCTGAGTGGGCAAAGGAAGACATTAATAGAAGTGATTGGGCGGTGTTCTGGAAGACAAAAGTTGGTCGCGCTTTGTACCAGCAGGTAGTAATAAACAGCAACACTTTTTATGAAGTAGTAAGTTGCGAAATGCTGTTGTGAATATATAATCAATACCTGTTGGTAATCAAGGAAATCAAGGGAGGAAAACACAACTTAACTTCTCTTTTTAACATGAACACACTAAAACGTTCACCGTGGTACTTCAGGTAATTATACATTGGCAGTAAATTCCTGAAATTGAGTAGCTCTAGCAGTCAGAAACATTTCAACACATATTCGGACTTTTTTGACGCGGCAACTAGACCCAGGACTCACAATTTAGGCATGGTGGCACCTTGTCCGAAGCCGACGACCTGAGCCACGACCACGGCGTCGGTGGTGAGGGTGAGAATGCCTTTAGCGCCATCCCATATGATGGCGACGTGGTGCCACTGTCCGTCGTTGATGGGGATGTTGGGTCGGTAGCTGATGAACTCCTTCACTCCTGGCACAAGTTCAACGATCATGCTCGAGTCTGTGGCTTGGAGCAAGACGTGCTTGTTTTCGGGCAGGTACGGGCTCCTGGGGTGAGCAACGGGAGGAGGGGTCAGTAGGAGTATCGCAATGGGTTCATACTATTCGGGGTGAGGGAAGCAGGGAGGACAAGAAATAAATCTAGAAATTATATCTAAGGAATCAGGTTGAAATTTATTTGCTGATAAGATTTGAATTCCGTGTCACATTGCTAAATATTTCCTTACTACAGAGTTCAGATAAAATTCATGTGGTTCAAAAAACACCACAAACAACATGAGCGAATGCTCAACCTCTTTGTTACCATAACATTTCATCATCCTCGGGTACTGCAGAGTATTGTATATTGACTATTAAAAAACCTTCCAGCATTCTTCACTTCCAAATTTCGCTTAGAATGAACGTGCTATTTACGGTTTAATATTCCCGCTCTATCCATTGAACTTCAACCAGTTCCTCTTATTCCTAAGTAAATGTTAATTCCAAAGTTAGATTAGATTTAAGAGCTAAGGCTTCCTATTGCGCTGGAGTCAATGCACTTCTGTCACCGGACGTATTTAAAAATATAAATTAGATCAGAGGGAAGATTCATTCCTGCGCGCCGAAGTAAGCGTCCCTCTTGTGCTGAAGGTCAAACCAGCCACTAGTGCATCCTTTGCTGAATGTCAAACCAGCAACTAGGGCATCGTCTAATGAATGTCAAACCAGCCACTAGCGCATCCTCTGCTGAATGTGAAACCAGCCACTAGTGCATCCTCTGCTGAATGTGAAACCAGCCACTAGTGCATCCTCTGCTGAATGTTAAACCAGCAACTAGGGCATCCTCTGCTGAATGTCAAACCAGCAACTAGTGCATCCTCTGCTGAATGTCAAACCAGCAACTAGTGCATCCTCTGCTGAATGTCAAACCAGCAACTAGGGCATCATCTGATGAATTTCAAACCAGCAACTAGGGCATCATCTGATGAATGTCAAACCAGCAACTAGGGCATCATCTGCTGAATGTCAAACCGGCAACTAGGGCATCATCTGCTGAAAGTCAAACCAGCTACTAGGGCATCATCTGCTGAATGTCAAACCAGCAACTAGGGCATCATCTGCTGAATGTCAAACCAGCAACTAGGGCATCATCTGCTGAATGTCAAACCAGCCACTAGGGCATCATCTGCTGAACGTCACACCAGCAACTAGGGCATCATAACGTTTAAGATTTGTTTTCTAGATTAGATTAGTTATTTAGTTTACATGTGCGTAAGATTTGATTAAAGGTGACCACTCTTTCTGGAGCACTGGCGCTACTGCGTAAAGTCAATGTACTTTGCACTGCTAATGTCAAAGGTATGCACGGGCGCCACAGGAGGTACAGTAACTCCTAAGGTGCTGAGGCCATATGGTCCCAGCGCACTCCGGGTGTCATCAAGGAGCGTTAACACTGTACCTACCCGGCTCCAGAGACCGAAGGATTCGCAGTCGGCCACAAAGTGTCGGGAGCTATGAGCCCCAACACCAGCTGAGGAATGAGATGAAGTAGAGACAGGAAACGGGGATCCCATGCATGACGTCTACACTCAGTGCAGGGAATTCCACAAATGAGAACAGCAAGAATGTAAAGAAGGAAAAAGTGTGTCATTTGGTCGTTTTTTACTACCCGAAGGAAGATGATTTAGGACAGCGAATAATGGAAGTTGTTAGAAGAAAGGTTGAGATAAGTTAATGGAAATGTTATCAAAAGAAAAGATGCAAATGAGGCAAATAAAATTATGAGGTAATAGTGAGTAAATTCAGGATGAGGATGAGTAAAGAAGAGATTGTGAGGGCTGAAGAAGAAAGGAGTCTGAAGAGAAATAAGGGTGTTCATCACACCCTCGGTTGGGTAGAGACTCAGGGCGGCTTCTGAACCTAACGGGTGACATTATGTGAAATAAATGCCAGAGGAGAGTGCAAAACAAATGCTTAGGTTGATCAACAACTTACGAGACGGAGAACAGCGTGAACACGATTCCTTTGTCGTCCGGCTTGGTGAACTGGATCCAGAGGGCCAGTGTAAAGGCCTTTGCTTCCATGAGATCAAAGGGCGTAGCGAGCGATGCGCTGGACATCTTAGACTCGTCGTTGACATACAAGTCGTAGTCAAAGTTGATCACTGGATTAGGAGACAAAAAAATCTTCATCAGAATGCAATAAACCAACCTTTTACAACTTTATACAATGCTCGTGTCTGAGACAATGATAATTGAGCTAAGGTACTATTCAAAAGTATACATTTTGTCTGTAAACTTTAAATACCTTTTCTGCAATCTTCGCCTGTGAGGTTGAAAGGACATCTGCAGTAGAAATCGTTGGTGAGGTCGATGCAAGCTGCTCCAGGTGGGCAAGCCGAGGTTACGCAGTCGACGATGTCTTGGTCGCAGTGTCGACCTTCATACCCAGGAGCGCAGAGGCACTGGTAACCGTCACCATGATCGTAGCAGGTGGCTCCGTTCTGACAGATGCCTTCTTCGCAAGCGTCGAACTCGTACTGACAGCCTACCCCAGTGTAGTCCTCGGAACAGGTACAATTGAGGCCATAGCCGTAGTCCTGGCACTGGGCTCCGTTCATACAAGGGTTGCCAACGCATCGCTCGGGAGTGACTTGGCACATCTTTCCGTCCGTTCCAGAAGGGCACACGCAGAAGAAGTCCTCGAACAGGTCGATGCATTCGGCATCGTTGAGGCAAGGATTGGAGTCGCAACCGCCGACGTCCTTTTCACAACGTTTCCCGGACCATCCCTTGCTGCACCTGCACTCAAAGTCAGCGATGCCGTCCACACATCGGCCATCGTTCAAACAAGGGTTGAACTCGCACTCATTGATGTTAGTTTCGCAGAACTCTCCCGTAAATCCAGCATGGCACTTGCATTTGAACATGTTGTCCAGGTCGACGCACTCTTCCGTCCCGACAGGGTTGCAGGGACTGCTAATGCATTCGTCTGTAGAGGCCTCGCACTGGAGTCCCACGAAACCGGGGCGGCACTCACACATGAAGCCATCAAAGGCGTTGGTACACTTGGCACCATTCTCGCATGGGGTGGAAGAGCAGTAATCAATCATGTGCTGGCAGCGCTTGCCGGTGAATCCAGTTTCGCAAGAGCAGCTGTAGTCATTCACTTCGTCAATGCAAAGGCCGCCATTTTCACAGAGATCTTCGGAACAGTCATCAATGTTCACGTCACATGCAGGTCCTGTATAACCTTCTTCGCAAACGCACTCGTGACTGAAGAACCTATCGACGCAAATACCATTCATGCAAGGATCGGGGTCGCACAAATTTATCTTCTGATGGCATCGCTTCCCAGTAAACCCTGGCGGACACTCGCACTCGAAATCGTTGACGAGATCCGTGCAAGGAGCGCCAAGTAGGCAAGGCATTTCAGCGCAGTCATCAGTGTTAATTTCGCAAAGTCGTCCCTCCCATCCCGGCATACACTCACACTGGAATTTCCCTTGTTCGAGAGGAGTGCAAACGCCACTGTTGTTGCACGGGTTGCCCCTTTCAATACAAGGGTCCACGGTGATCTTGCAGTCGGCACCAGTGTATCCAGTCCTGCATAGACACTCAAAGTTGCCGACGCCTGGGTTATCCTTGCACATAGCACGGTCTGGGCAGGCCCCATGGACACAATCACCAGCTTCGTCTTGACACTGGAGACCAGAGTATCCTTCGAGACAGTCACAGCGGTAGGACTGCGGCAAGTCGACGCACTTACCGTCATTGTAACAGGGAGTAGAGTCACATTCGTTGATGTCGATTTCACAGAATTTACCACTGAATCCAGCAGGGCAGTAGCACTGAATTTGATGTTGTCGAGCGAGGCACAGACCACCGTTCTGGCAGATATTTTCTGTACAATCTATGGCTTGGCAGGCGCTAGCATCGACCGCACCTTCGTTGATGGTTCGATTTCCTGTAGGGCATTCTCTGCATGTCATTTTACCTTCCATCGGTTGATAGAAATTCCTGGGACAAGGGTTGCATGGTTCCAGGCCAGTGTCAGAGTATGTTCCCGCAGCACACTTCTGTCGACACTGTTGCTGAGACACAGCGCCAGCCATATATGTGTAGGTGTCTGGCGGGCAGTTTTGACATTCCTTAAATCCGTCAACGGAAGGCTCACCAGAAAAGGTATTTTGAGCACAGTTCAGGCAAGGTACAAGTCCTGTTGGGGAATAAGTTCCGAAACCACATACGGGAATACAATCTTCAAGGGTCTTGCTGCCATTGTGACGAGTGTAGCGACCACCAGGGCACTGCTTACAAGTCCCTTGTCGGCCGATGTCCTGATAGAAGCCCATGGGACAGGGAGTACACTGCTCTTCCATGGCTTGCGCGAAGGAGCCAGCTGGGCAATGGAGGCATCTAGGAATGGTCGACGTTTCAGTGTTGAGCACCTCGCCTGTACTGCACGTAAAACCTCGGGTGACGTTGGAGTTGAGGGCACGGAGCGGTGGGCAAGAATTGCCAACGGAAGGCATGTTGAGAATATTTTCGATCTCAGTAGAGGCTGACGGTAAGGTCAAGTCATAGATAAGCGAGAGCACGCTACCACAAAGATCGTAAATTCTCTCCTGTGGGTTACTATGACTGATTCTAAGAATGAGCTTGCCACCAACCATGTTCTCCGTCAAGAGCCTCATCTTTGTGTTCACAAGTTCAACATTGATGGGCACGTTAGTAGCGGACTGACAACGTTGCGAGTGGAGCTCATTGAGTTCCTTGTAGAATTGCTGAACATGAGCCTTGTACAGATCCATGCAGCCTGCCACTACAGCGCCGTTTGACCTGTACGTAATGTCGGCCACCATGTCGTAACTAGCTTGCTGGGTATTCTCGCTGACACAGTCAGGAACAATAGGAGATGGAGTCCATACCCCATAGTCGGAAGTGCAAATGAATTCTTTTTCAGGCATGTTGTCAGTAAATCTATATCCTGCATTGCAGGTGGCAGAGCACATCATGCCTCGGGCAGGATTGTTTTGACAAGAGATAATTCCGTTTCGGGGTTTCTTCAATTCCCAGTCGACGCAAGCCGAGGCTTGAACAGCCACTTGGAAGCTGCATGCAGCTGAGTTACCCGAAGAATCTGTAGCTGTGATGGTAACATTTTGGAAATCGCCCACCCTAATTTCGGCTTCTCCAGGCGTCACGGTAAGTCTTACATTTTCACCAGAGTTATCCGTAGCGTTAACATTGACCAAAGTTAAAGATGAATTGAAGTTTACTGTATAGGTTTCCTGTTCATCAACGAGCTCGATAACATAGCTCTGTGGGCAAGAAATGTAGGGAGGTGTATCATCTGGAACTGTGATGTTAACTTGACAGATAGCAACATTACCATCGATGTCAAAGGCGATGTATTCAACCATCATGTCTTCAAACACGTACATAGGAGTTTGGAATCCAGCAGGAATTACTTCGGTTCTTGTGATCATTCCAGAATTGTCGTGAGCAACGGGCACCACAAAGTCAACTGGTAAAAGACCGTGAGGACCATTCTCAACAACGACTGGCTTTGTGGGGCAATTGGTGAATTGAGGTGGCACATTGTCAACACAAGTCGGATAGACCATGTCAAAGCCCAGCAAGTTTGTTTCCTCGGGTTTATCTTCACATCCCATTATTTCGAACTTCAGGCATGGGTTCTTGTCGTGGCTGATGATTCCAAGCACAATGAAGCGAGCCTGCACGTAAGTAGGCAGAGTTATCATTGCAAGCTCACCGTAGTTGCCAGGAATTCTGCGGGTCAAATTGAAGTTAGGGAAGTAGACAACAAAGTCGGCGGACTCTTCGACTTTGTAGAAGAATCTGATTTCTGTTGGACGACCAACAACGTCATTCGTAATGACCCCCTTTAATAGGATGGCTTTGATGTTGTGAACGGAACCCAAATCCACGGTGACGAAAGTGAACGGTTCTTCCTGACCACACCAGCCAGTGGCAGAATTCAAACGGATGTTTCTGGCTTCGTAGTTGGTTCTTTCAGAGGAGACGTTAAAAGCAGAGTCTGGTATCTTGCCAGAGGTGATACCGATTGGCTTGATAATTTTACAGGTTGGTTGGTAGATACAGGTAATGGGTTCGTCAATAATTGGTATATATCCAGGACGATCGCACTGGAAGTTGACCTTGGAGTCCTTTTCGTAGCTTGTGGCCATCTGCCTGCCATCGGGAGGGTGTCCAGGGTCAGAACACACGGGGCCTTCACAACGAAGATCTCCAAAGTCCCAGTTTCCATCAGTACCGCATCTCACCACGTTATCGTTCCTGCTGGTCTGTCCATTAAAACTGAAAGTTTCTTGGCATCCAAAGAAAAATGTAGATTCGAACCTGGTATCTGCCGTGAACCCGTAAGTTGCGCCGGGGGTCTCTGCTGGTACTCCACAGTCACGACGTTCGCACTCAGGCTGAACCCCAGAAAGCCAGTAGTTGGGAAGACCTTCCTTTGGGTCGTAGACGCACTGCCTAAAGTTAGACGTCGCAGTATTGCGTAGAGGCTTTCCGGGTTCATTGCACGCGAAAGAGACATTTTGGCCAAGAGAAACCATAACAGACTCAGGATCGTTGTATACGACAGAGACACCGTCAACTTTTAGAGGATGGCACATAGCGGGGACGCACTCTGGAACAGTTCCATTCCAGCTGCCAGTGTTGGTGCATCCAAGAATATCGGATCCTTGCATTTCATAGCCGTAATCACACTGGAACTGAACGATGTCCATGAAGTGGTGCATTTTTCTAGTGTCCAGTAAAGTGCCATGAGCAGGAGATTTCAATTCGGGGCACATTTTTCGGACACAAGTTTTGTTCAAGCGGTACAAGTCTCCATCCCTAAGACCAGTCTCCGATTGTTCGATGGTGTAGCCAGCAGTGGTCTTGTTGACGAAAAGGTCGTATCCGACGTCGCAAACGCAAGAGAAAGAACCCGGGGAATTGATGCAGCGATGGCCGCATCCTCCTTGATTATCGTCGCATTCGTTGATATCAATACAGTCCTGCCTGGAGCACCCCATCAGCTCGAACTTGAAGCAAGGAGCAACCTGGAAGTTGGCAATGTTCAGTCTGATGTAACGGGCTTCGATGGGTTCAGGAAGATTGAGTGCTGATAGTGGGGCTCCAGAGGTGATGTGAAACTCAACGGGTGAACCTGAAGCGCTAACATAGTTCTTGAATACTTCCGTAAGGTTGTTGCTGTACTGGAGGATGATTGAGGTGGAGTAGGCCAGGTTACCGTCCTGGAGGCTGACGGGTTGCGTGCGCAGGCCTCTTACAACTGTGGGCACCCTAAGATCTACCATCACCCAGTTCTTGCCTGGGGCAGGCTCCGTGCCGCACCATCCTGGCTGAGAGTTCAGCCTCACGCTCTGCAAAGAAAGAAAACATTCTATTAGTCGACGAGGACTGGAAAAGTTCTTTTTTTTTTCAATGTCACGATGAGGGTCTTATGAAGTTTGAAGATTTACATCAGAAGAAAAATGTATTCTAAAACAAAAAAAGAATCATGATAAGAAATCTCGAGAAAAATTCGTTAATTTTGGTATTAAAGCTTTTCTTAGAATAAAGGTTTCATAGTCACCCCCAGAATGGGTGTGGCTACGGAAAGATGCACACACATTCAAAAAGAGCCATCTAGTGTTCAAGGGTCCGGCCACCCTCCGCAACACCTCCCTGTTGATCCTATCGTTGGCCTTTTTCGAATCCATGACGGCTTAAAAAACATCCATTCACAGGTTACTTCTCTCATACTTGTCTCACGGCAAAAATTTGATCTGCACAACTACCCCTATCCCTATTAAAACCACCGTTACTCGCCAATTGCACTATCCATACTGCCTCAAGTCATCTTGATTGGCCTTCTCTCGTACAACTTACTTACCACACACAATAAACTGATACCTTTCGAATTAGAGCATCTATTTTCATCTCCCTTGCCCTAATAGCAGAAAAATGCAAGCACTGTGCTACTTGATGGGTACCACACCAGAAACAAAACACAGACTTAGTACCCTCACCAAACATTTGACTGCCGTTACTTTATCTCTCTATAGGCACTCGGTGGCAACGTCATCCAAATCAGGGCTCACCCTGCTTTTATCCCCTCTACTGCCTCCAGTACCAGTTTCTTAGTAATGACCGTGACGATTTCGTCTCCCAAACAATAAATAAATTGCTAAAAACTCAAACAATTGAACTACAAGTGAATGTTTAATCACGTACGTTCTTTTCATATCCAGGAGCTGTTCCAGATACCGTGATGGCATCGTCAGGAATGCCACCATCAGACACGCCGAGATCACCCACAGGCCGGCAATTCAGGTTAGGAACAAAGCCGCTCTTGCATTTGCAGGAGAAGGCCCCGCCGCTGTTGATGCAATCGGTGGAGGCTGCGTCGCACTGCGCCGTGGTGCACTCGTCCATGTCTGAGTTAGAGAGAGGGAGAAGATATAGTCGAAGGTTAGGGGGTTGACGTAAATAGGATACGCAGCAAAATGTAAGGGCTAGTGTGAAATAACAAATAAAGCTGGCAGAGCTTGTGGAATGAGATATCTGTTGTTGTTGATCTGATAAGAAGTCGTATATGTGTTTGTAGTGTCGCAAAACTTATGATACAGTATATCCACATGAACAAAGTAAATCACATGTTGAAACTTCATACATTACAAGCTTCCTTTTCAAAAAGAAGGAAGCATGATACACGATATATTTATAATTTACACGGTCGACTTCTAAATATTGAACTTTGACAGCATTTCTGTTCGTGCCTCTATTCCAACGTGAACAAAAGACTGACCTTCACATGTGGGCAGGTTGACAAACTGTTCCATGGGCCCGCACTTGACGAGGGGGGAGCCGACGAGCCTGAAGCCCCGGTGGCACTGCACACGCGCCTCGTCCTCGAAATAGTACTCGCGAGTCAAGTCCGTAACGAAGCCGTTGGTGATCTGAGGGAGAGAACACATCAGGACTACGAGCGAAGGAGGAGCTTATCCTGTAAAGTGTATCGAGGAAGTGTTCAGGACGCTGTAATGTTGGAAAACGGTATGGAATATTTTACATGGATATTTGTGCGATTAGGAAGAAAAGAGAGCCAATAGAAGCAGCCGATTTGCTTGTCACGATTATTTATTGAAGAATACATTCTATTTGGAAATTCAGCGCTATTAAAAATTTGATCATTGTAATGTAACATATTATATTAGATGTTCATTAGCTGACCTCAGGGAACATGTGGCACTTCTTCTTGGAGCAGGTTGGGACCTCGTCAGACCAGGAGCCGTTTGACATGCAGTGGATCACGGGGTGTCCTGTTCTGAAGTAACCTTTTTCGCACTCCAGCCTGACCACGGTACCGTAACTTCGACCACCTCCGTTCAGAACGTTCTGAACGGCGTGAGGAGTCTCCGGAAGGGGAGGGCACTGAGAAGCTGTGAAAACAAGAACATTAATTTCTAGTTGGTTCATAAACACAATTGATATGAAGTGAGCCATTCAGGCCGAGAAATAATGTAAGTAAGCGGAGGTCAGCAGAGACCCCGACGCTGCACATCTAAATTGTTATGTTCAGGACTCATCCGTCAAAATGCGTAAAAAATGCCTTGAACTGATTCGGAAGACAGCAGAGCAGTCTGAGCTCCCCATTGGAACCCCCATAGTAAGCTCACTTCCGGTCACACCCGGGAGGTAGTGTGTAGTTGTGAAGTAATTAGCTAATGTTCTTGTATCGTTCATGTATTGGTGAAGATTTAGTATTTTGATTGAAGCATGGCATGTGTAGTGTTAATGGGATATTTTTTGATAATATAGGACCAGTGTGAAAGGGACCAACTCCCATTTTGTGCACTATCTCTTTTTATAGAGTTAGTGCAGAGTCGATCGATTGCTTGTTGAAATTACATATGCATAAGGGGATTCCTGTAACCGACGGCCGGATCGGCACAAGCCGTCTGAGACCAGTGCAATATAAATACAATGGCCGGACAGAGCTCAGCAGATCAGTGACCTTGGAGGAGTGACGGTAGATGGGTCGTCCGTAGCAGGACGTGTATCGACGTGCTACGCCGGGTGATATTTTGTTGTGAATTATTGTGATTAGGAAATGTGTGATATATCAAATCCATGTCAGAATAACAATGTGTTTTGTCGTCATTACCGACTGTGTTAACGTAATTAATAATTGTGCTTTGTCGTCATTATCAATTGTGTTGACCTAATAGAGGCTCGTTAACGTAATAACTTTGTTGTGATGTCTCTACCAATTGTATTAACGAAATGTGCCATACAGGCCGAGAGAAGTAAATTACCAGCAGTTAATCGACCCTTCAGGTTCGATACAGAGGAAACCAACACGTGGTTTTGGCTATCAACGCGGGATTCATGTACAAATCCTGCTAACCAAGATCCTCTATGCCTGTGTTGGATGAGTTTCATCAACATTTAGTGCTGGGAAGTAAAGGTGGTCTCATGGAGTAGTTTCGATGCATGGCCTTGATGTAATGGTAAAGTTATATTGAATATGTTGAGGTGGTTGAAATGGTTGGCAATTTAATTTTATGTATATTTGAATCTTATTCATGTTTAAATCTTGTAGAAAGCTCATATCACATTTATTTCCAGCTGTTTAAAAAAACAACAATAATTTTTAGTGATTTAAACTTGAACTGTAGGAGCAACCCTCTACTCTTGGACCAGTCTCGTTTGCTTATCGTCATTTACTCTCACCCAGGCACTCCGGCAGTGACTGCCACTGGCCGTTGTCCATGCATGTGACTGTCTCGACAGGCAAGCCGCTGAGGAAGGCGAACCCTGCGTAGCACTGGTAGGTCGCCTGGCCCAAGAACGACACGTTGGTGGCGCCGATGCTGAAGCCATTATCGATTTGAGGGACGGGGCCGCAGTAAACCTCTGTGAAGCATTGAAGGATTATGTGAAGTAGCTAAAAAAACTCTGTTCATCCTTAGTCTGATTTGAAGAAGCAAACGGCACTTAAGTATTGAAGGAGTATGTGAAGTAGCTAAAAAAACTCTGTTCATCCTTAGTCTGATTTGAAGAAGCAAACGGCACTTATCCGCGTAGAACTTGATATATGCTTTTTCGTTGAGGTATGACTTCTGAAAAATGTTCATTAATTAATTATAGCAGTCCATTTTCTGCCACGTTTAAACAATAGCCAAGAATGAGCATTCTTTTTTTTCAAATATTTAATCATTTACGAATTAGCCACAGAAAATTCATTTATGATCAGTAAAATTGAAAAATATTACATTTTTTCCATGCGTAATTCGATTAAACATAAATTTATGATACATGATTTTATGAGGAAACTCCTTACCTATCTCGAAAATGAATGTTCATCATATTTGAACTTATAGCAATAAATAATCGTTCAAGATTCAAGTCATCTTTCATTGCTGACGTACTTTATTTTGCAACTTTTCAGCAGCCAAAGAAAATTCGTTTACGTCAGTCTATGAAGGAAGAGTAAACGATACTTTCCTCATGCGACCTTCTACTTTTTTTTACAATACTGTATCTAGATAAGGCTTCTTAAGGAATTCTTTACATCATATTGCCACTGGATTAAAATCTATAGCGAAAAAGTCAAGATATTCCTTAGGCTTAAATTAAAAGGGACGTTTTTTTCGCCACTGCACGCACAAAGAAAACATCATCAAAATATAGTAATGCAATTGTGGTTCTAATTACAACATCATTAGGGGAGGGGAAACAGATGAGACGGAGGTAAATGGTTTAGCGATTGATAGAAAAGGGACAGCTCGCTACGAATATAAATACATCTTACGTTGGCATGCGGGGATGTAATCCGTGGACCAAGTGCCTCCAGAGTTACACGTGGTCACGATCGTTTTCTTGTTGTTGGCAAACTCGTGGCCCATGGGGCAGGTGTAGGTCACGACGCTGTTGAAGGACGTGTCACGAGACGAGGCGATCGCCCTGTCTCCCACTCGCAGTTGGTGACAGTCTGGTGACAGAAGGGTTAGTCTGAATAAAGTAAATATGACGAGATTCGACAACGGTGGACGTTCAATAAGGGTATTTAAAAATGGTGGTGTCAGGTATATGAACTAGTCGATTGCTTATGGTACAGAATAAAGCAGGCCTGAGTAGCCAGACAGGCGTAAATAATTCACCACAAGATACAATAGACACCATTTAAGATGGTTTTAAAAGCAACTCCATAACTTTAAAAAATAAATCAGCATTTCGAAAATATTTCCTTTTGTGTCGAGCAAAATAAAGAGCTTGATGAATCGAGAACACCTCGACTCTTTTTTGACTAGGAAAATACAATTACAAGGTAAGTAATGTTGATGGTGAAGCTCAGTAAACCTTTAGATTATTCCCTATGATAATATTCTCATCGATTAGGTTAGAACAATTGGGTTTTCTACCACGTGGATAGCGCTTTTGATCGGAGGCGCATGAGACTTAAATGAAAGATTTCCTACCAGCCGAGAACTTGGCTTCCCAGCCCTTTGCGCTCCGGAGCGGATCGGAGGAGAAGCGGAGGAGCATTGTCCCGGAGTCGGCTGTGAGGGTAATGGAGGGAGGGTTGGCTGCGGAGAACCCTTGGCCAGGATGCAGCCTAATGGCGCGAGTGCGCTCGGCTCCGTCGTATACTTGCACGGTGTCCTTGTCCTCGACATCGAAGTGTTGGAACTGACAACAAAGAAAGAACTTGTAAGCGGGATATGTGAAGGTGGCAGGATTTTAAAAATCTACTTCAATTAGTACTGGATACGAGAATTCGAACATTTGAGTAATTTCAACAGAGTGTGCCAGGAAACCTGCTTCTCACATTAACCGCTGTGCAGAAGGTTAAGGTGACTCACCCTGAGGGAGAGCCGTCCACCTCCGGGTCTTCGGATGAGGTACAAACACTCTTGATTGTTGGGGTAATTTTCAACGCCGAAAGCTGGGGACATTACTTTTCCTTCCAGTGCTTCCAGGGTGACACTGCAGCCCGAGTAGTAGCGGATCTGGAATCCTTTCTTGGAGTTTCCAAGACTGGTGTGGACGTATAAGTACATGCTGGGCCCAGTAGAAATCAGAAAGCGGGGGACATCCTTGAGATCTCCAGTCAGCTTTGCCAACACTTTCGATGACGGAGAGTCGCCGTCACGCACCAAAATATAATCTTGGTCTGCAAAAGAGGAGAAACTTAAAAATAGGCATAAAAATTTAAACGATAAAATTTATTATTTTTCATAATTAAATTCAAATACAGATGAGTAGACAGACGCCAATTCAACCACCATTTTCTTCAACATGATAAAAACAATCGTGCATTTTTGACCATTTTTACCAGTTTCCATCTCGAAGTCTGTAACTTGAATGGTGATGACTCGGCCCTGTTGAGTCTTGAGCTCGTAGAGGCACTCGAGCCCGCCGGGGTAATCCATCGAGGGGTAATTGGGAGAGGCCAGCACTTGAGGGTTAGGGGTTGCAATGAGCTCTCCACCGCATGACTCAGGCTCGGTCTTCCATGAAGCCCTGTTGGAAAAAACAAGATGTTTTTTGGTCACGAACTCCCAATCCTGAAGAAATGGCATGCGCTTGTAAAATGTATCAATCGTATTGACAAACTGCTATTGAGAAGACTTAATCCATGCGCTGATTAGAAATCGCAATTATCATAACTCCTGTCTGTCATCAAGTGTAGTTGAGAAACGTTAAGTTTCGCAAAATATTCACCTACGTATGTCATCGCAAACGACGTGGGAGTGTTCCAGCGACGAGTAATGTTGACACAGGGCCACGCGAAAAAGTCAATAAGGAAATACAAATGATGTGTCGTAACAATGCAACCAGTACCTGAAACCTCGCTTCTCAGCTGCGGCATCGGACTTGAATTTCAAGATCATGAAGTTGGAGGCCGAGACGAAGAGTCTGCTAGACAGGTCCTGCCTTCCCGATAAGGTGGCGATGGGTATGGCAGAGTCCGCTGTCCTTCCGCCGATAAGGATCTGAACGGTGTCGAAATTCTTTTCCGTGTCGAATTCGTAGAACTGGAGGACGATGTTGTGTCCAACGGGGCCTTCTAAGGTCCACTGGCAGTCCATGTTTGGCCCGTACTTGTTGGGGTAGTTGGGGCTCTCGATGGAATCACCGGATGACTTCATGTAGAACTCACAGCGCTGCTCGCAGTTCATCTCGTCAGACATGTCGCCGCAGTCGTTCTGCCCGTCGCAGAGGAACGCCTGGGGAAACAAACAAGCATGACTATTATTTTTACCGAAGTCGCTTATCATTCAAGAGGGAACATTACTACCATCTACCTACCAATATATTCACGAGAAATCATTCACTAGTACCTGGAAAACAAGACAAATCTGAGCCGTGTGTTTAAGATTAGAAAGCATTTAGAAGCCATCTCGAGAACTACGATTATAGTTTCATCAATAAGGGTAGTATTACTAATCTCTCTTATCAGCCACACAACAGTAGATGATCCCTTTACCACTGGAACCAAGACAGCAACAGCTGACCAAACTCAAGGCAAGCAAGATACTCGTGCCGACGGCTTCTCACTACTCACCCCATTGACGCATTTGCCGTTGGAGCAGAGCGAGGAGCCCTTGGCACAAGCGGGTGCCTGGCACATGAAAGGCAGGAGCGTCTCGCAAGTGGCCAGCTCCCACGACTGCTGCACCTTGCCCAGGGCGGCCCGCACACACTCGCCATCCTTGACCATGGGCTGGCCCTGCGACCAGAAACCTGGAGGGAGGAGAGGTACGTTGTGAAGAGGTAAAGAGAGGGGAGGGCAAGTCAGTGATAAGGGATAAGGTTAGGGCCATACGTTGTGAAGAGGTAAAGACAGGGGAGGGCTAGTCAGTGAGAAGGAATAAGGTTAGGGCCATACGTTGTGAAGAGGTAAAGAGAGGGGAGGGCAAGTCAGTGAGAAGGGATATGGTTAGGGCAAGAAGGGATCAACTGGAGGGCTAAGGGCGAAAAGAGGTTGAGGGGAGGTCGAGAGGTGACAGAACTCAAAGAAACGGTTAGGATGTCCTCGAGTAGAGGAAATGGACTCCTCATTACAATATACTGAATCAATCTAGGAGATGTCGCGACACAAACTCTTTGAAGATTCAAGATGAGATAATATAAAATCAACAACTATCCTTTCTTTCATGTCAAATACGAAGACCCACCCAGGCAACATTTATCTACGACTTTTGGCCGAAATCTCAACACTGCTTAGAAGTGAATTAACTGCATTGACAAATTCCTTGTATTCCTACCGGAATAGTTATGCAGTCAGCACACTTTCAGGCAGTACAGATTTGGGCAAACAATAAGTCGCCAGACGATTGATTGGCATTGACACATACAGACAACTTCAAAGCGTTTACATTCAACTTGTGTCTCATAGCATAGTAGATTATCAACCATAGAGGGTCGAGGCCATTTTGAGAACCCCCTCACCTGAGTACAGGGACACATGTTCTCCGCCGGCCGACTCCAGGGTGTTTGTGTTGAGGTCGTTGAGGGTGACCGCCCCCAGCCAGTAGCTGCTGCTGGGGTGATCCAGCTGCACGTGCGCCAGTTGCTGTGTGAAGTTGTTGCCTGAGTAACTGTCCACCAGCACCAGCTCGGACCCAAACCTGGAGACAACATGCAAAATATTAGATCCTTGCTATAACATGTGAGAAATTGTACCAAACAATGATTTTCATGAGTTGAAGAATAAGTGTATGAAAGATAGTTGAATATTCTGTGTGTGGAATTGCTGTACATTTTGAATAATATACAAATTATTTAGGTAAAACCAAATAACGTGCTAACAATAACTTTTGCTTTGAACTATAGCTTCAAATTTGGTAGAAAATGTACAGGTGTCCAGGTATATACTATGAATAAATCACCAACCTATTCTTGCATACAAATATAAAAGTAGGAACGCAGGATCTGCTCTCTTATTTAATGTGAGGGTACTCAAACCATCATCAAAGGCTGTAACAGGTTCTTTTAACACTATTCATAAGTAAATCGTGCGACGTAAAATGGGACCTGTCAAATCTAATCGTAAGTCCATACTAGATTGTCTTCCTGGTGCCTAGTGTAGAAGAAGCTTATGTCTTGTCTTGGTCTATAACGTGTTGTGTGTCTGGACAATCACCCGCTGAGTGAGTAGAGCCAATGAACACAATCAGTGCACACAAGCAAACAGGCTGCCTCAACAAAGCCCCGTACCATCGTTAACAGTGCAACGCCTCGCCTCTGCTCTCAGAGACGGCCAAAAAAATAGCCTTTACGTAAGGGATCTTTCCCTTCTCGATCCCGTCGACTGCGGTGAAAGAAAAAAGGCGTCAGGGACCGCATCGGAAGAGGAATGCTTACAACGGTGCACCAACAGCGGTAACAACCAACAGCAGCATCCAGGCTGGGCTAGTAGTACTTCTAAGCTGGGCTAGTCCTACAACTAAGCTGGGCTAGTCGCACTGGCTTGGCTAGTGTGATGCAAGCTTGAAGCCTTACGAGAGTGGACGTTTAAGCGCGTTACAGGCCTGCCTTCTATAGATTAAGTATGCGAACAGCGGCAGCAAACACAGAAAAAAACGCAGCAAGACAACCATAGTAGACGAACAGCAGCAATAACAGTAGGACTCCTGCAGAAATAACTGTAGGCGTAGTAGTAGGACTACCGCAGTAGCAAGACGAGGTATTATTCACAACAACGTTGATAACTGGTGTAGCACAGTAGAACATTCATTTATGATTTGTATCGAACGTAGATAGCAGGCAATAACGTAGATAGCAGGCAATAACGTAGATAGCAGGCAATAACGTAGATAGCAGGCAATAACGTAGATAGCAGGCAATAACGTAGATAGCAGGCAATAACGTAGATAGCAGGCAATAACGTAGATAGCAGGCAATTACGTAGATAGCAGGCAATTACGTAGATAGCAGGCAATTACGTAGATAGCAGGCAATTACGTAGATAGCAGGCAATTACGTAGATAGCAGGCAATTACGTAGA
>SDVV010002980.1:0-22044 GCA_016164225.1 Gammarus roeselii | reverse complement strand
ATATATAGCTAAATAAGTTTCTCTACTCTGCTGTCGCCGACAGTAAAATTGTACTACAATGTGTATCCATCCTAGTAAATCGGTTTACTTATACAAACAGGCATAAAAATAACTAGGTTCCTGCCTAGGGGACTCTCTAACTCCTCCTAAATATTAAAGAATGGTCGTACAACAAATATTCAATACCCTAACAGCAGACCAAGTTTGTTACAAATCGTCTGTTCTATATCTATAATAATCACGTCAAATATTGTAACAGGATGAAAGAAGATAGACAAAACACTAAAAATGAACAATATGTATCTAAATTAGACCTGAAATAATGTTCTATATTGTAGATACACACATAATATACCCTAATATTCCGATATTGTACAAATAACCAACAGATTGCATTGAAGATGGGAAATTAAACAGAGAACATACAAAACTGAAAGACCTATACTAAAACTCACGAGTTATAACAAACAAGAAGATTAATTCTCTAGCATATCCAGAACATACATTGGAAACGTGATGAACGAGTATGAACTAGCATGTAACCAAACAAACAAGAAATGTGAATAGGATACTAAGACATACGAGCGACACAACTGAAACCTATAGTAAATGATGTTGAATTCTTTTACATAAATACGGTATAGTACATGCAAAATCAGATGAAATTAGCCTCAACTCAGTCCAAAGCAGGGTTAAATTAACAGCTCTTTAACTAAAGTAACCTCGGCTAAATCGTAACAGAATGTTATATATACATATAGATTAACAAAATTCTGTTACCAATTATGACTGAAATAGTGTGGAAGATGCAGAACATTGCCTAAAATTCAATATCAGGTTGGTACCGTTTCAATTTCAGGTTGGTATCGTTCGCACACTAAGGCTGCAAATTGAGTTATATGAGCAACACTAATCCTGTAGAAGAATATTTAGTGATATATGAACATAATAGACATAAATATCCCAACCCCCCAACGACTACGAACCCACCAATCAAGCATCGAATGAGTCATATATACCACAACTAGATATGAATACCAACATATATGTCCACAGAAAAAATATATAGAAACAATAAACCAGTCATAAATATATAACGATATATAAACTCACAACGTAGCAAACGTAGCAAATAAATTTATATGACAAGGAACAGGCATGAGCAAACTCACATAATTTTCCATGAGCGCATCCATTTTTCTACCTAGGGGGGTTCTCTACCGCACCAATCCCCCGCCCAGAAAACTTGCTACAACACTATTCATACCAGAATCAAATAAATATATATAACGAGCAACAGTTAGTGACCAATTATACTCCACAATAACCATCTAAAGAAGAAAAAACTTATATATAAATACAATATATATCAAAATAAAGTACAAATTAAAATGTTCAGAACTCTAACCTTGCCAATGCATTTCCGGACGCTGTCCGTCCATCCGTCCGTTCATCCGTCCGTCCATTCATCCGAATGAGACAAGGTTGCATGCAATGCCCCGGTGAAAAGCGAACACCAGAGATAGTGCGTAAACGTTCTATTTATATAACCTATTAACATATAAAAGCCTATTAATAAAAATATAACCTAGTAACATATGTTATTATTAACCCGAAAGCTGTCCACCCATTCATCAGAATGAGTCACCCGTTAGCCGCCTGTCTGACTCCGGCCGTCCCCCTTATGTTTTGCCCCCTCCCCCGTCCGTTAGCTGACTTGCGCACCAAAACGGTTCCGGTACCCTACGGCCCCCCTCTCCCCGTAGGTTGCAGCATCGCGCAACACCCCTGCACACCGCTGATTAACGCCTATCTATAATCCTTCAGTAGGCCGTCTTGATGCTATATATACTACTATCATCATCGTTCAGTTCATCTTCCAGTAGCATCATCGTCCAGTTCATCCCCACCGCTATACTAGCAGCATCATCGTCCAGTTCATCACCACCCTCATACTAGCAGCATCATCGTCCAGTTCATCACCACCCTCATTTTAGCAGCATCATCGTGAAGCTCATAACCACCCTAACAATAGCAGCGTCATCGTCTAGTTCATCATCACCCTCATACTAGCAACATCATCGTCTAGTTTGTCACCACCCTCATACTAGCAGTAGTATCGTCCAGTTCATCACCAGCCTTATACTATCAACATCATCGACCAGTTCATCACCACCCTCACACGAGTAGCATCATCGCCAAGTTCAACACCACCCTCATACTGGCATCATCATCGTCGAGTTCATCACCACCTCCCTACTAGCAGCGGCATCGGTCAATTCATCACACCCAGCATACTAGCAGGATCATCGTACAGTTAATCACTGACCTCATACTAGCAACATCATCGTTCAGTTCATCCCCACCCTCATACAGCAGCATCACCGTCCAGTTCATTACCACCCTCATTCTAGCAGCATCATCGTCTAGTTCATCACCGCCCTCATACTAGCAGCATCATCGCACAGTTCTACACCACCCTCATACAAGCGACATCATCGTCCAGTTCATCTTAACCCTCATTCTAGCAGCATCTTCATTCAGTTCATCACCACCCTCATACTAGCAGCGTCATCGTCCAATTCATCACCACCCTCATAAAAGCAGCAGCATCGTACAGTTCATCATCACCCTCAGAATTGCAGCATTATCGTACAGTACATCACCACCCTCATACTAGCAGTATCATCGTCCAGTTCATCACCCCACTATTACTAGCAGCATCATCGTACAGTTCATAACCGTCCTCATACCAGCAGCATCATTGTACAGTTCATCACCACCCTCATGCTAGCAACATTATCGTCCAGTTTATCACCAGCTCACACTTGTAGCATCATCGTCCAGTTCATCGCCCCCCTCTTACTAGCAGCACCACGCTCATACTAGAAGCATCATCGTTCAGTTCATCACCACCCTTATACCTGCTGCATCAACGTACAGTTCATCATCACCCTCAAACTAGCAGCATTATCGTACAGAACATCGCCTCCCTCATACAAGCCGTTTCACCGTACAGTTCATCATCCCACTATTACTCGCACTATCATCGTACAGTTCATCACCGCCCTCATACCAGCAGCATCATTGTACAGTTCATCACCACTCTCATACAAGCAACATCATCGTCCAGTTCATCACCACCCTCATACAAGCAGCATCATCATCCAGTTCATTATCACCCTCATACAAGCAGCATCATCGTATAGTTCATCACCACCCTCATACTAGCAGCATCATCTTCCAGTTCATCATCACCCTCATACTAGCAGCATCGTCGTCCAGTTCAGCACTGCCCTCATACTAGCAGCATCATCGTCCAGTTCATAACCATCCTCATACTAGCATCGGTCAGTTCATCACCACACTCATACTAGCAGCATCATCTTCCAGTTCATCATCACCCTCATACTAGCAGCATCAGCGTTCAGTTCATCACCACCCGCATACTAGCAGCATCATCGTCCAGTTCAACACCACTCTCATACTAGCAGCATCATCGTCCAGTTCATAACCGCCCTCATACTAGCAGAATCATCGTCCAGTTCATCACCATCCTCATACTAGCAACATCACCGTCCAGTTCATCATCACCCACGTACGAGTAGCATCATCGTCCAGGTCATCGCTACCCTCTTACTGGCAGCATCCTAGTCCATTCCGTCCCCACCGCCATACTAGCAGCATCAACGTCCAGTACATCACCACCCTCATACTAGAAGCATCATCGTTCAGTTCATCACCACCCTCATACCTGCATCATCATCGTCCAGTTCATTACCACCCTTATTCAAGCAGCAGCATCGTCCAGTTCATCCTCTCCCTCATTCTAGCAGCATCGTCGTCCAGTTCATCACCACCCTCACTTTAGCAGTACCATCGTCCAGTTCATTACCGCCCATACAATAGCAGCGTCGTCGTCCAGTTCATCACCACCCTCATACGAGCAGCATCATCGTCTAGTTTGTCACCACCATCATTCTAGCAGCAGCATCGTCCAGTTCATCACCAGCCTTAAACTAGCAACATCATCGTCCAGTTCATCACCACCCTCATACTAGCAGCATCATCGTCCAGTTCATCACAACCTCCATACTAGCAGCAGCATCATCCAATTCATCACATTCCTCATACTAGCAGGATCATCGAGCAGTTCATCACTACACTGATACTAGCAACATCTCCGTTCAGTTCATCGCCACCCTCAAACAGCAGCATCATCGTCCAGCTCATCACCACCCTCATACTAGCAGCATAATCGTCCAGTTCATTTCCACCCTCATACTAACAGTATCTTCATCCAGTTCATCACCACCATCACACTAGCAGCGTCATGATCCAGTTCATCACCACCCTAATAATAGCAGCATAATCGTCCAGTTCATCATCCCCCTCATACTCGCCATATAATCATCCAGTTCATCACAGTCCTCATACAAGCAGCATCATCGTCCAGTTCATTACCACCCTCATACTAGAAGCATCATCGAATGGTGCATCACCACCTACATACGGCAGCATCATCGTACAGTTCATCACCACCCTCATACTAGCAGCAGCATCGTCCAGTTCATCACCACCCTCATACTAGCATTATCATCGTCCAGTTCATTACTACCCTTATACTAGCAGCATCATCGGCTATTTCATCACCGCCCTCATACTAGCAGCATCATCGCACAGTTCATTACAACCCTCATACTAGCAAAATCATCGTCCAGTTCATCACCCCATTTTTACTAGCAGCACCATCGTACAGTTCATCACCGCCCTCATACCAGCAGCATAATTGTACAGTTCATCCCCACCCTCATACTAGCAGCATCATCGTCCAGTTCATCACCACCCTCATACTAGCAGCATCATCATCCAGTTCATCACCACCCTCATAATAGCAGCATCATCGTATGGTTCATCACCACTCATCATACCAGCAGCATAATCGTCCAGTTCATCATCACTCTCGGACTAGCAGCATCGTCGTCCAGTTCAGCAGTGCCCTCAAACTAGCAGCATCATCGTCCAGTTCATAGCCACCCTCATACTAGCGTCGGCCTGTTTATACCCACTCTCATAATAGCAGCATCATCGTCCAATTCATAACCACCCTCATACTAGCATCGGCCTGTTTATCACCACTCATACAAGCAACATCATCGTCCAGTTCATAACCACCCTGATAGTGTGGTTCATCATCCCCTCATACTAGCAATATCATCATCCAGTTCAGGATCATCGAACAATTCATCACTACTCTCATCACAACCCTCATACTAGCAATATCATAGTCCGGTTCATCACCACTCTCATACTAGCAGCAGCATCATCCAGTTCATCACCACCCTCATACTAGCAGCATCATCGTCCAGTTTATCACCATCCTTATACTAGCAGGATCATCGGGCAATTCATCACTACCCTCATACTAGCAACACCATTGTCCAGTACATCACCACACTCATACTAGCAGCATCATCATCCAGTTCACCATCACCCTAATACAAGCAACATCATCGTACAGCTCATCACCACACTTATACTAGCAGGATCATCGTACAATTCATCACTACCCTCATACTAGCAACATCATCGTCCAGTTCCTCACCACCCTGATACAGAAGCATCATCGTCTAGTTCATCAAATCCGTCATACTAGAAGCATAATCATCCAGTTCATCATCCCCTCATACTAGCAATATAAGTATCCAGTTCATCACCACCCTCATACAAGCAGTATCATCGCCAAGAAGATCACCACTCTCAGACAGTCAGCAGCATCATCACCTTCATCACCACCCCCATACAAGCAGCATTATCATACAGTTCATCATCACCCTCATACTTGAAGCATCATCATCCAGTTCATCATCCCCTCATACTAGCAATATCATCATCCAGTTCATCACCACCCTCAGACAAGCAGCATCATCGTCCAGTTCATCACCACCCTCATACAAGCAACATCTTCATCCAGTTCCCCAATACCATTACACTAGCTGCGTATCATCCAGTTCATCACCACACTCATATAAGCAGTACCATCGTCTAGTTCATCACCACTCCCAAACTAGCAGCATCATCATCCAGTTCATCATCACCCTCATACTAGCAACATCATCATCCAGTATATCACTACCCTCATACTAGCAGCATCATCGTCCAGTATATCAATACCCTCATAATAGCAGCATCATCGTCCAGTTCATCGCCACCCTCATACTAGCAGCATCATAGTCCATTTCATACCCACCGTCATACTAGCAGCATCAACGTCCAGTACATCACCACCCTCATACAAGCTGCATCATCGTCCAGTCGATCACCGCTCTCAGACAGTAAGCAGAATCTTCCACTTCATCACCACCCTCATACAAGCTCCATTAGCATACAGTTTATCATCACCCTCATACCAGCAGCAGCATCATCATCCAGTTCATCCTCCCCCTCATACTAGCAATATCATCATCCAGTTCATCACCACCCTCAGACAAGCAGCATCATCGTCCAGTTCATCACCACCCTCACACTTGCAGCATCGTCGTCCAGTTCATCACCACCCTCATACTAGCATCATCATCATCCAGTTCATCATCCCCTCATACTAGCAATATCATCATCCAGTTCATCACCACCCTCGGACAAGCAGCATCATCGTCCAGTTCATCATCACTCTCATACTAGCAACATCTTCATCCAGTTCATCAATTCCATTGCACTAGCAGCGTCATCATCCAGTTCATCACCACCCTCATATAAGCAGCATCATCATCTAGTTCATCAAAACACTCATACCAGCATCATCATCATCCAGTTCATCATCACCCTCATACTAGCAGCATCGGCATTCGATTCATCATCACCCTCATACCAGCAGCATCATCGTCCAGTCATCACCTCCCTAATACTAGCAGCATCATCCTCCAGTTCATTTCCACCCTCATTCTAGCAGCTTTAATATCAAGTTCATCACCACCCGCATACAAACATCCTCATTGTCCAGTTAATCACCACCCTCATACTAGCAACATCATCGTCCAGTTAATCACCACCCTCATACTAGCAATATCATCGTACAAATCATCACCACCCTCATACTTGCAACTTCATCGTCCAGTTCAACCGCACCCTCATACTAGCAACAGCATCGTCCAGTTCATCACAACTCTCATACTAGCAGCATCTTCATCCAGTTCATCACCACCATTATACTAGCAGCGTCATCATCCAGTTCATCACCACCCTCATAGTAGCAGCTTCATCGTCCAGTTCAACATCCCCCTCATACTGGCAATATCATCATACAGTTCATCACAACCCTCATACATGTAACATCTTCGTCCAGTTCATCACCACCCTCATACAGCCAGCATAAACATCCAGTTCATCACCACCCTCATACTAGCAGCATCACCGTCCAATTCATCACCACCCTCATACTAGCAGCATCATCATCCAGTTCATCATCCCCTCATACTAGCAATATCATCGTCTAGCTTATCACCACCCTCATACAAGCAGCATCATCGTCCAGTTGATCACTGCCCTCAGACAGTCAGCAACATCATCCATTTTATCACCACCCTCATACAAGCAGCATTATCATACAGTTCATCATTATCCTCATAGTAGCAGCATCATCATCCTGTTCATATCTCCTCATACTAGCAATATCATCATCCAGTTCATCACTACCCTCAGACAAGCAGCATCATCGTCCAGTTCATCACCACCCTCATACTAGCAACATCTTCATCCAGTTCATCAATACCATTACACTAGCAGCGTCATCATCCAGTTCATCAGTACCCTCATTATAGCAGCATCATCTCCCAATTCATCATCCCCTCGATACTATCAATATCATCATCCAGTTCATCACCACCCTCATACTTGCAGCATCATCGTCCAGTTCATCCTCACCCTCATACTAGCAGCATCATCATCCAATTCATCAATACCCTCCTACTAGCAATATCATCATCCAGTTCAACACCACCCTCAGACAAGCAGCATCATCATCAATTTATTTCCACCCTCATACTAGCAGCTTCAACATCAAGTTCATCACCACCCTCATACAAACATCATCACAGTCCAGTTAATCTCCTCCCTCATACTAGCAACATCATCGTACAGTTCATCACCACCCTCATACTAGCAACATCATCGTACAGTTCATCACCACCCTCATACTAGCAACTTCATCGTTCAGTCCAACGCCACCCTCCTCCTAGCAACAGCATCGTGCAGTTCATCACAAACCTCATACTAGCATCATCTTCATCCAGTTTATCTCCTCTATTACACGAGCAGCGTCATAATCCAGTCCATCACCACCCTCATAGTAGCAGCTTCATCGACCAGTTCAACATCCCCCTCATACTGGCAATATCATCATCCAGTTCATAACAACCCTCATACAAGCAACATCTTCGTCCAGTTCATCATCACCCTCATACAGACAGCAACAACATCCAGTTCATCACCACCCTCATACTAGCAGCATCATCTTCCAGTTCATCATTCCCTCATACTAGCAATATAATCATCCAGTTCATCACCACACTCAGACAAGTAGCATCATCGTCCAGTTCATCACCACCCTCATACTAGCAACATCTTCATCCAGTTCATCAATACCATTACACTTGAAGCATCATCATCTAGTTCATCACCACACTCATATAAGCAGCAACATAGTCTAATTCATCACCACTCTCATACTAGCAGCATCATCATCCAGTTCATCATCACCCTCATACAAGCAGCATCATCGTCCAGTTAATCACCGCCCTCAGACAGTCAGCAGCATCAAACACTTCATCACCACCCTCATACAAGCAGCATTATCATACTGTTCATCATCATCCTCATACTAGCATCATCATCATCCAGTTCATCATCCCCTCATAATAGCAATATCATCATCCAGTTCATCACCACCATCAGACAAGCAGCATCATCGTCCAGCTCATCACCACCCTCATACCAGCAGCATCTTTATTCAGTTCATCAATACCATTACACTAGCAGTGTCATCATCCAGTTCATCACCACACTCTTAATAGCAGCATCATCTTCCAATTCATCATCCCCCTGATACTATCAATATCATCATCCAGTTCATCACCACCCTCATACAAGAAGCATCATCGTCCAGTTCATCACCACCCTCATAAAGGCACCAGCATCACCCAGTTCATCACAACCCTCATACTAGCAGCATCATCGTCCAGTTCATCACCACCCTCATACTTACAGCATCATCGTCCAGTTCATAAACCCCCCTCTCATACAAGCAGCATCATCATCCAGTTCATCACAACCCCATTCTAGCAGCATCTTCATCTAGTTCATCACCACTATTACACTAGCAGCGTCATCATCCAGTTCATCACCACCCTCATATGAGCAGCATCATCATCCAGTTCATCACCAACCACATACAAGCAGCAGCATCTTCCAGTTCATCACCACCCTCATAAAGGCAGCATCATCATCCAGTTCATCACAACCCTCATACTAGCAGCCACTCCATTAAGTTCATCACCACCATTACACTGGCAGCCTCATCATCCAGTTCATCACCACCCTCATACTAGCAGCATCATCATCCAGTTCATTTCCACCCTCTTACTGGCAGCTTCAACATCAAGTTCATCATCACCCTCATACAAACATCATCATTGTCCAGTTAATCACCACCCTTATACAAGCAACATCATCGTGCAGTTCATCTCCACCATTACACTAGCAACGTCATCATCCAGTTAATCACCACCCTCATACTAGCAGCTTCATCGTATAGTTCAACACCAACCTCCTACTAGCAACAGCATCTCCCAGTTCATCACAACCCTCATACTAGCAGCAACTTCATCCAGTTCATCACCACCATTACACTAGCAGCGTCATCATCCAGTTCATCACCACCCTCCGAGTAGCAGCTTCATCGTCCAGTTCAACATCCCCCTCATACTGGCAATATCATCATCCCAGTTCATCACAACCCTCATACAAGCAACATCTTCGTTCAGTTCATCACCACCCTCATACTAGCAGCATTATCGTCCAGTTCATCACCACCCTCATACTAGCAGCATCATCATCCTGATCATCATCCCCTAATACTAGCAATATCATCATCCAGTTCATCACCACCCTCATACAAGCAGCATCATCGTCCAGTTGATCACTGTCCTCAGACAGTCAGCAGCATCATCCACTTCATCACCACCCTCATACAAGCAGCATTATCAAACAGTTCATCATCACCCTCGTACTAGCAGCATTATCATCCCGTTCATCATCCCCTCATACTAGCAATATCATCATCCAGTTCATCACCACCCTCAGACAAGCAGCATCATCGTCCAGTTCATCGCCACCCTCATCCTAGCAACATCTTCATCCAGTTCATCAATACCATTACACCAGCAGCGCCATCGTCCAGTTCATCACCATTCTCATATAAGCAGCATCATCGTCTAGTTCATCACCACTCTCATACTAGCAGCATCATTATCCAGTTCATCATAACCCTCATAGTAGCAGCATCATTCATTATATCCCCACCCTCATACTAGCAGCATCATCGTCCAGTTCATCATCACCCACCTACAAGCAATATCATCGGACAATTCATCACCACCCTCATACTCGAAGCATCATTGTCCAGTTCATCACCACCCTCATACCAGTAACATCATCGTCTACTTCGTCAACACTATCATTCTAGCAGCAGCCACGTCCAGTTCATCAGCACCCTCATACTAGTAGCATCATCCTCCAGTTCATCGCCACCCTCTTACTAGCAGCATCATAGTCCATTTCATCCCCACCGCCATAATAGCAGCATCATCGTCCAGTTCATCACCACCCATATGTTAGCAATATCACCGGACAGTTCATCACCACCCTCATACAAGCAGCATCATCGTCCAGTTGCTTACCGCCCTCAGACAGTCAGCAGCATCATCCTTTTCATCACCACCCTCATACACGCACCATTAGCATACAGTTCATCATCACCCTCATACTAGCAGCTTCATCACCCAGTTCATCATCCCCCTAATACCAGCAATATCATCATCCAGTTCATCACCACCCTCAGAGAGGATGAATCATTGTTTAGTTCATCACCAATCTCATACTAGCAGCATTTTCATTCAGTTCATCAGTACCATTACACTAGCAGCGTCATCATCCAGCTCATCACCACCCTCATAATAGCAGCATCATCTTCCAATCCATCATCCCCCTGATACTATCAATATCATCATCCAGTTCATCACCACCCTCATCCAAGAAGCATCATCGTCTAGTTCATCACCACCCTCATAGTTGCAGCATCATCGTCCAGTTCATCACCAGCCTCATACTAGCAGCATCATCATCCAGTTCATCATCCCCTCATACAAGCAATATCATCATTTAGTTCATCACCACCTTCAGACAAGCAGCATCACCGTCCAGCTCATCACCAACCTCATACTAGCAGCATCATCATCCAGTTCATCATCACCCCCATACTAGCATCATCATCATCCAATTCATGATCACCCTCATACCAGCAGCATCATCGTCTAGTCATCACCTCCCTCATACTAGCAGCATCATCGTCCAGTTCATATCCACCCTCATAGTAGCAGATTCATCGTGGTCCAGTTAATCACCATCCGCATACTAGCACCACCATCGTCAAGTTCATCACCACCCTCATACTAGCAACATCATCGAACAGTTCGTCACCACCCTCATACCAGCAAATTCGTCGTCCAGTTTAACCCCACCCTCATACTAGCAGCAGCATCGTCCAGTTCATCACAACCCTCATACTAGCAGCATCTTCATCCAGTTCATCAACACTATTACACTAGCAGGGTCATCATCCAGTTTATCACCACCCTCCTTCAAGCAGCATCATCGTCCGGTTCATCACTGCCCTCGGACAGTCAGCAGCATCATCCCCTTCATCACCACCCTCATACAAGCAGCATTATCATTCAGTTCATCATCACCCTCGTACTAGCAGCATCATCATCCCGTTCATCATCCCCTTATACTAGCAATATCATCATCCAGTTCATCACCACCCTCAGACAAGCAGCATCATCGTCCAGTTCATCACCACCCACAAACTAGCAACATCTTCACCCAGTTCATCAATACCATTACACTAGCAGCGTCATCATCCAGTTCATCACCACCCTCATATAAGCATCATCATCGTCTAGTTCATCACCACTCTCATACCAGCAGCATCATCATTCAGTTCATCATCACCCTCATGCTAGCAGCATCATCATCGGGTATATGGCCACCCTAATACTAGCAGCATCATCGTCCAGTTCATCTCCACCGCCATACTAGCAGCATCAACGTCCAGTACATCACCACCCTCATACAAACAGCATCATCATCCAGGTGATCACCGCCCTCGGACATTCAACAGTATCATCCACTTCATCACCACCCTCATACTAGCACCATTATCAAACAGTTCTTCATCAACCTCATACTAGCAGCTTCATCATCCAGTTCATCCTCCCTTTCATACAAGCAATATCATCATCAAGTTCATCACCACCCTCAGACAAGCAGCATCATCGACCAGTTCATCACCACCCTCATACTAGCAGCATCTTCATTCAGTTCATCACCACCATTACATTAGCAGCGTCATCATCCAGTTCATCACCACCCTCATACTAGCAACTTCATCGTCCAGATCAATACCACCCTCATACTAGAAACATCATCGTCCAGTTCATCACCACTCTCATACTAGCAGCATCATCGTCCAGTTCAACACCACCCTTTTACTAGCAGCATCATCGTCCAGTTCATAACCGCCCTCATACTAGCAGAATCATCGTCGAGTTCATCACCATCCTCATACTAGCATCATCATCGTCCAGTTCATCACCACCCTCATACAAGCAGCATCATCGTATAGTTCATCATCCTCTTCATACTAGCAGCATCGTCGTCCAGTTCAGCACTGCCCTCATATTAGCAGCATCATCGTCCAGTTCATAACCACCCTCAAACTAGCATTGACCAGTTCATCACCACTCTCATACTAGCAGCATCATCGTCCAGTTCATACCCACCCTCATACTAGCGGCATCATCCTCCAGTTCATCACCCCACTATTACTAGCAGCATCATCGTCCAGTTCATCAGTGCCCTCATACCAGCAGCAATATTGTACAGTTAATCACCACTCTCATACTAGCAATATCATCGTCCGGTTGTTCATCACCCTCATACTAGCAGCATCATCATCCAGTTTATTACCACCCTCATACTAGCAGCATCATTGTCCAGTTCATCACCACTCTCATACTAGCAGCAGCATCGGCCAGTTCATCACCACCCATATACTAGCAGGATCATCGTAAAATTCATCACTACCCTCATACTAGCAGCATCATCGTCCAGTTCATTACCACCCTCATACTAGCAACATCATCGTCCAGTACATCACCACCCTCATACTATCAGCATCATCATCCAGTTTATCATCACCCTCATACCAGCATCATCATCGTCCAGTTCATCACCTTCCTCATAATAGCAGCATCATCGTCCAGTTCCTTACCAACCTCAAACTAGCAGCTTCATCATCAAGTTCATAACCACCCTAATACAAGCATCATCATTGTCCAGTTAATCACCACCCTCATACCAGCAGCATCATCATCCAGTTCATCACCACCCTCATACTAGCAGCATCATCGTATAGTTCATCACCACCCTCATACTAGCAGCTTCATCGTTCAGATCAATCCCACTCTCATACTAGCAGCATCATCGTCCAGTTCATCACCATCCTCATACGAGGAGCATCATCGTCCAGTTAACACCACCCTCATACTATCAGCATCATCGTCCAGTTCATCACCACCCTCATACGAGTAGCATCATCTTCCAGTTCATCACCACCCTCATACTAGTAGCATCATCGTCCAGTTCATCACCACCCTCATACTTGCAGCATCATCGTACAGTTCATCACCACCCTCATACTAGCAGCTTCATCGTCCAGATCAATATCACCCTCACACTAGAAGCATCATCGTCCAGTTCATCACCATCCTCGTACTAGCAGAATCATCGTCCAATTCATCACCATCCTCATACTAATATCATCATCGTCCAGTTCATCCCCACCTCATACTAGAACTATCATCGTCCAGTTCATCACCACCCTCATACTAGCAGCATCGTCGTCCAGTTCAGGACTGCCCTCATACAAGCAGCATCATCGTCCAGTTCATAACCAACCTCATACTAGCATTGGCCAGTTCATCACCACTCTCATACTAGCAGCATCATCGTCCAGTTCATACCCACCCTCATACTAGCAGCATCATCCACCACTTCATCACCCCACTAATACTAGCAGCATCATCGTCCAGTTCATCACCGCCCTCATCCCAGCAGCAGCATCATTGTACAGTTCATCACCACCCTCATACTAGCAGCATCATCGTCCAGTTCATCACCACCCTCATACTAGCAGCAGCATCGTCCATTTCATCACCACCCTTATACTAGCAGGATCATCGTACAAATCATCACTACCCTCATACTAGCAACCCCATCGTCCAGTTCATCACCACTCTCATACAGTAGCATCATCGTCCAGTTCATCAAAATCCTCAAACTTGCAACATAATCGTCCAGTTCATCACCATTCTCATACCAGCAGCATCATCATCCACTTCATCACCACCCTCATACGAGCAGCATCATTGTCCAGTTCAACACCACCCTCATACTAGCAGCATCATCGTCCAGTACATCACAGCCCTCATACTAGCAGAATCATCGTCCAGTTCATCACCATCCTTTCACTAGCAACATCATTGTCTAGTTCATCACCACCTCATACCGTCAGCATCATCGTCCAGTTTATCATCATCCTCATTCCAGCATCATCATCGTCCAGTTCAGCACTGCCCTCATACTAGCAGCATCATCGTCCAGTTCTTGACCACCCTCATACTTGCATCGGCCAGCTCATCACTATTCTCATACCAGCAGCATCATCGTCCAGTTCATACCCACCCTCATATAGCAGCATCATCCTCCAGTTCATCATCCCACTATTACTAGCAGCATCATCGTCCAGTTCATCACCGCCCTCATACCAGCAGCATCATAGTACAGTTCATCATCACGCTCATCCCGCAATATCATCGTCCGGTTCATCACCACCCTCATACTAGCAGCATCATCATCCAGTTCATTATCACCCTCATACTAGCAGCATCATTGTCAAGTTCAACACCACCCTCATACTAGTAGCATCATCGTCCAGTTCATCGTCCAGTAGCATCATCGTCCAGTTCATACCCACCGCAATACTAGCAGCATAAACGTCCAGTGCATCATCACCCTCATACTATCAGCATCATCGTTCAGCTCATCACCACCCTCATATTAGCAGCAGCATCATCCAGTTCATCACCACCCTTATACTAGCAGGATCATCGTACAATTCATTACTACCCTCATACTAGCAACATCATCATCAAGTTCATCACCACCCTCATTCTAGCAGCATCATCATCCATTTCATCACCACCCTCAGTTTAGCAGCAGCATTGTCCAGTTCATCAACACCCTAATAATGACTGAGTCATCGTCCAGTTCATCACCACCCTCATACTAGCAACATCATCGTCAAGTTTGTCAACACCCTCATTCTAGCAGCAGCATCGTCCAGTTTATCACCACCCTCAAACTAGCAAGATCATCGTACAATTTATCACTACCCTCATACTAGCAACATCAGTATCTAGTTCATCACCACCCTCATACTAGCAGCATCATTGTCCAGTTCATCACCACCCTCATTCTAGTAGCATCATCGTCCAGTTCATCATCCAGTAGCATCATTGTCCAGTTCATACCCACCGCAATACTAGCAGCATCAACGTCCAGTGCATCATCACCCTCATACTATCAGCATCATCGTCCAGTTCATCACCACCCTCATACTAGTAGCATCATCGTCCATTTCATCACCACCCTCATACTTGCAGCATCATCGTACAGTTCATCACCACCCTCATACTAGCAGCTTCATCGTCCAGATCAATATCACCCTCACACTAGCAGCATCATCGTCCAGTTCATCACCATCCTCATACAAATATCATCATCGTCCAGTTCATCACCACCTCATACTAGAAACATCATCGTCCAGTCCATCACCACCCTCATACAAGCAGCATCATCGTCCAGTTCATAACCAACCTCATACTAGCATTGTCCAGTTCATCACCACTCTCATACAAGCAGCAGCATCGTCCAGTTCATACCCACCCTCATACTAGCAGCATCATCCACCACTTCATCACCCCACTAATACTAGCAGCATCATCGTCCAGTTCATCACCTCCCTCATCCCAGCAGCAGCATCATTGTACAGTTCATCACCACCCTCATACTAGCAGCATCATCGTCCAGTTCATCACCACCCTCATACTAGCGGCAGCATCATCCATTTCATCACCACCCTCATACTAGCAAAGTCATCGTCCAGTACATCACCACACTCATACTAGTGGCATCATCATCCAGTTTATCATCACCTTCATACCAGCAGCATCATCGTCCATTTCATAACCTCCCTCATATTATCAGCATCATCGTCCAGTTCATTACCAACCTCATACCAGCAGCTTCATCATCAAGTTCATAACCACCCTCATACAAGCATCCTCATTGTCCAGTTAATCACCACACTCATACTAACAACATCATCGTACAGTTCATCGCAACCCTCATACTAGCATCTTCATCGTCCGGATCAATACCAACCCCATACTAGCAGCATCATCGTTCAGTTCATCAACGACCTCATACTAACAGATTCATCTTCCAGTTCATCACCATCCTCCTACTAGCAACATCATCGTCCAGTTCATCACCACCCTCATACAAGCAGCATCATCGTCCAGTTCAGCCCTGCCCTCATACTAGCTGCGTCATCGTCTAGTTTGCCACCACCCTCATTATAGCAGCAGCATTCTCCAGTTCATCACCACCTCATACGAGTACTATCATCGTCCAGTTCATCACCACCCTCATACTAGCAGCATCATCATTCAGTTCATCACCGCCCTCATACCAGCAGCATCATTGTACAGTTCATCACCATCCTCATACTAGCAATATCATCGTCCGGTACATCACCACCCTCATACTAGCAGCAGCATCGTCCAGTTCAACACCACCCTTATACTAGCAGGATCATCGTGAAATTCATCACAACCCTCATACTAGCAACATCATCGTCCAGTTCTTCACCACCCTCATACAGCAGCATCATCGTCCAATTCATCAAAACCCTCATACTTGCAGCATATTCGTCCAGTTCATCGCCACCCTCATACTAGCAACATCATCGTCCAGTATATCACCACACTCATACCAGCAGCATCATCATCCAGTTCATCATCACCCTCATACAAGCAGCATCATCGTCCAGTTCATCACCTCCCTCATACTAGCAGCATCATCGTCCAACTAATTACCACTCTCATACCAGCAGCTTCATCATCAAGTTCATCACCACCCTCATACAAGCATCATCATGGTACAGTCAATCACCATCCTCATACTAGCAAAATCGTCGTCCAGTTCATCACCACCCTCATACTAGCAACATCATCGTCCAGTCAATCACCACCCTCATACTAGCAAAATCATCGTCCAGTTCATCACCACCCTCATACTAGCAACATCATCGCACAGTTCGTTAACACCCTCATACTAGCAACTTCATCGTCCAGATCATTACCACCCTCATACTAGAAGCATCATCGTCTAGTTCATCACCACCCTCATACAAGCAGCATCATCGTCCATTTCAACACCACCCTCATACTAGCAACATCATCGTCCAGTTCAACACCACCCTCATACTATCAGTATCATCGTCCATTTCAACACCACCCTCATACTAGCAGCATCATCGTCCAGTACATCACCGCCCTCATACTAGCAAAATCATCGTCCAGTTCATCACCACCCTCATACTAGCAACATCATCGCACAGTTCATTAACACCCTCATACTAGCAACTTCATCGTCCAGATCAATACCACCCTCATACTAGAAGCATCATCGTCTAGTTCATCACCACCCTCATACAAGCAGCTTCATCGTCCATTTCAACACCACCCTCATACTAGCAACATCATCGTCCAGTTCAACACCACCCTCATACTATCAGCATCATCGTCCAGTTCATCACCACCCTCATACTAGCAACATCATCGCACAGTTCATTAACACCCTCATACCAGCAACTTCATCGTCCAGATCAATACCACCCTCATACTAGCAGCATCATCGTCCAGTTCATCACCACCCTCATACAAGCAGCATCGTCGTATAGTTCAGCACTGCCCTCATACTAGCAGCATCATCGTCCAGTTCATCACCGCCCGTATACTAGCAAAAAAATCGTTCAATTCATCACTACCCTCATACTAGCAACATCATCGTCCAGTTCATCACCAGCCTCATACAGCAGCATCATCGTCCAGTTCATCACAACCCTCATAGTTGCAGCATCATCGTCCAGTTCATCACCACCCTCATACTAGCAGCATCATCGTCCAGTTCATCACCACCCTCATACTAGCACCATCATCGTCCAGTTCATCACCACCCTCATACTAGCAGCAGCATCGTCCATTTCATCACCACCCTTATACTAGCAGGATCATCATCCAGTTCATCATCACCCTAATACCAGCCGCATCATCTTCCTGTTCATCACCTCCCTCATACAAGCAGCATCATCGTCCAGTTCATAACCATCCTCATACAAGCGGCTTCATCATCAAGTTCATCACCACCCTCATACAAGCACTATCATTGTCCAGCTCATTACCTCCCTTATAGCAGCAACATCATCGTCCTGTTCATCGCTATCCTCATACAAGAAGCATCATCGTCCAGATCATCACCACCATCATACTAGCAGCATCATCGTCCAGTACATCACCGCCCTCATACTAGCAAAATCATCGTCCAGTTCATCACCATCCTTACACTTGCAACATCATCGTCCAGTTGATCACCACCCTCATACTAGCAGCAGCATCGTCCAGTTCACCCTCGCCCTCATACTTGAAGCATCGTCCTCCAGTTTAGCACCGCCCTCATACTATTAGCACCATCGTCCAGCTCATCACCACCCTCATACTAGCATCGACCAGTTCATCACCACCCTCATACTGACTGCACCATCGTTCAGTTCATCACCACCCTCATACTAGCAGCATCATTGTCCAGTTCATCACCACCCTCATACAAGCAGCATCATCATCCAATTCATCACAACCCCGTACTAGCAGCATCTTCATCCAGTTCATCACCACCATCACACTAGCAGCGTCATCATCCAGTTCATCACCACCCTCATAATAGCATCATCATCGTCCAGTTCAACATCCCCCTCATCCTAGCAATATCATCTTCCAGCTCATCACCGCCCTCATACAAGCAGCATCTTCATCCAGTTCATCACCACCCTCATACAGGCAGCATCATCATCCAGTGCATCACCATCCTCATACCAGCAACATCATCGTCCAGTTCATCACCACCCTCATACTAGCAGCAGCATCGTCCACTTCATCATCACCCTCATACTAGCAGCATCGTCGTACAGTTCAGCACCGTCCTCAAACTATTAGCATCATCGTCCAGTTCAGCACCACCCTCATACTAGCATCGGCCACTTCATCACCACCCTCATAATGGCAGCCTCATCGTTAAGTTCATCACCACCCTCATACTAGCAGCATCATCGTCCAGTTCATCACCACCAGTATGAGGGTGATGATGAACTGTATGATAATGCTGCTAGTATGAGGGTGGTGATGAACTGGATGATGCTGCTGTCTGTCTGAGGGTGGTGATGAACTGTATGATGATGCTGCTTGTTTGAGGTAGCTATATCATCATCGAGATCATCACCATCCTCATACAAGCAGCATCATCGTCCAGTTGATCACCAACTTCAGACAGGCAGCATCATTGTCCAGTTCATCACCACCCTCATACTAACAGCTTCATCGTCCAGCTCATCACCAACCTCATGCTAGCAGCTTCACCATCCAGTTCATCTCAACTCTCATAACAGCAGCATCTTCATCCAGTTCATCACCGTCATTACACTAGCAACGTCATCATCCAGTTCATCACCAACCTCATAATAGCAGCATCATCGTCCAGTTCATCACAAATCCTCATACTAGTAGCATCATCGTCCATTTCATCATTACCTCTCAAACCAGCAACATCATCGTCCAGCTCATCACCACCCTCATACTAGAAGTATCATCGTTCAGATCATTACCACCCTCACACTAGCAAAATCATCGTCCAGTAAATCGTCACCTTCATACTAACAGCACACTTGTCCAGTTCATCACCACCCTCATATTGGCTGCATCATCGTCTAGTTCATCACCACTCTCCTACTAGCCGCATAATCATCCAGTTCATCATCACGCTCATACTAGCAGCATCATCCTCCAGTTTATCACCACAATCATCCTAACAACATCATCGTCCAGTTCATCACCACCCTCATACTAGCAACATCATCGTCCAGTTTATCACCACCCTCATACTGGTAGCATCATCGTCCAGTTCATCGCCACCCTCCTACTGGCAGCATCATCGTCCAGTCCATCTCTACCGCCATACTAGCAGCATCAACTCCAGTTCATCACCACCCTCATACTAGCATCATCATCGTATAGTTCATCATCACCCTCATGCTAGTGGCATCATCGTCCAGTTCGTCCCCACCCTCTTACTAGCAGCATCAACGTTCAGTTTATCACCACCATCATACTAGCAACATCATCGTCCAGTTCATCACCACCCTCATACTAGTAGCATTATCGTCCAGTTCATCGCCTCCCTCCTAATGGCAGCATAATTGTATAGTCCATCCCCACCGCCATACTAGCAGCATCGACGTCCTGTTCATTACCACCCTCATACTAGCAGCATCATCGTATAGTTCATCACCTCCCTCATACTAGTGGCATCATCGTCCAGTTCATCACCACCCTCAAACTAGCAGCATCTTCCCGGTTTACTTATTTGATTCCGTAGTTACATCAGTAGACATTACGTTTGTCGACAGCCTCGTACCTCTGGTAGGTTAATCTTGTATCAAATCATTTCAGTGAATTGTTTAAGACAATGCATTTCATGTTAGCATTTTGTATTCTTTTTATAATCATGTGCTACTCCTAGAAAATGTAAGAGAATAACACAAGTGGAGCCGATGTCTCACAGCATCTCCTTGCAAGCCGTTCCCAGTTACCCAGAAAATGTTTCCTCATCACTGTCCGTGAAAATTAAATTCCTGGGTGTACCATCCTTAACATTCTCGCATGATCCATAGCCTGTACAATCTTTCTGGCAGGTTGTGTCGATAGACACTTTTTCATGCAGTTTAGATTGTTCTTTTTCAGATTCTTATTCATTGTCATTTTGTTCATGCTATTTTTTTCTTAAAATAGTTAATTTCACAATACACATGTTTGTAACTTCACCACGACCCGCTTTTTATCTTGAGCGTATTGCAATTTATTAATTTGTCTATAAATTTATCCCGAGCGTCTCAACTATTGTATAGCCACCCCGACTGCACCTCGTCGCCAGGTTCAGAGAAGTAGCTAACTGCTTTTGTTGCCATATAAATGATCCACTCAGAGTTATGGGGGATGTGTAATTTCAAATCATACTATCACAGCATTCAATTTTTCAGTTAGGATAATCGCCACATTTCGTTAGTGTAGCTTATATTTTCCGTTGAGTATTACTTGTCAATGAAATTCACAATGTTTATGCAACTGAAGCACTACTGTCCTATTGCGTGGAAGTTTTTCTCAGGTTTCTTCATCTATACACAACGATGTTGAGAGGTTAATGTGTTGTGACATGTATGCACTATTATAAATATTCAACTTCCAAATATATGTATAT